>CM019151.1:152680886-152900966 GCA_009733165.1 Naja naja | reverse complement strand
CACGAAAGCTAGCAACTGGCATTTCTGAAGCACAAAGAATGATTGGCTGATGATCTTGATGCTCATTTATTGGCTGGTTTAGTTTTAGAAATGATTGAAATGTTGATATCAGCTTCAGATAACAGTGTTGTAAGTGCACAATGGTAGAATGCGGAAACAATCTAGAGGAGATATGATTCCTTTCTGAACATCAGAAAAGAAGCTGTTAGAAAGAAATGGGAGAATTGGGGGGAGAAAGCCACTCTTCAATGGGTGCACTAGAGCAAAGGAAATGAACATCTTATTATTTTCTAGAACTAAGATTGAAACAGCATTAGCAAAAATGGTGCCTGGGAATCAAATCAAATCAAAGGATACTTTGCACTAATTATTTTGTTGTTTGCTTTTAGAGGAAGACAGACCTCAATTATAAACTTTGCTTCAGTTCAGACCCAGATAATTGTCATCTCTTATTTGGGTTTTGCTTATTATTTTTGTGACCTAAGTCACAGAGCCACTGATATAAACAAGTTTACAATCTACACAAGGAAAACAATGTGGGAAATTGCAAACAGGTTTTTAATTAGGTTAGAATTATTTAGCAAAAGAGCAGCTGATAGTATAGCAATGCTTATTATGCATAAATCAAACCAGTTGATGATGCACCACATCACTCTATAGAAAACCTATCTTTTATATACCTTCCCAAAGCAATGAAAATCGATAGACAAAGATTTTATTGGTGGTGTTCCATTTCCAAAAAATGTGAGATTCATGAAATAGCAGAACATGAATTTCCAACAGCAGCTAACCCTATGGGATAATTTTTCTGTTCAGAAACTTTTCTACACTGCAACATTTCATTGGTTGTCTCCTATATACTGATATAAACCATATAAAAGTGAACCCAACTAAAGAAATATAATTCTGGATTTCAATGTCTTTCTTTACTTTGGTCACAATGATGGATTATGCTTCTGTGGAAATTTCTCTCTCTTAACATAGAGGGAGGGAGGGAGGGAGGGAGGGAGGGAGGAAGGAAGGAAGGAAGGAAGGAAGGAAGGAAGGAAGGAAGGAAGGAACATCACAGTTTTATTAAAAAGAGAGGCATTTTTCTCTATTTCATTTGTCTTTTTAACATTTTTACACTGTTTCCATCAATAAATATGTAAAAACACAGCAACCAGTTTTTCAGAGAAGTGGAAGGTGAAATATATTCTCATTAGCCATTTGAACCAGAGGTATTTACTTTAATCAATCTGGAAACATGGGCAGAATTTTTATTAGCTGCTTACCAGGAGGATAAACCAGTATGGTCCTTACCCCCAGAAATGGTGAATTGCTCATGCTACACTAAGCTAAAGGTGCAGATGTGTCCACATTCCATCATTTGGGAAGCCTTATCAATCCTTTATATTAAAACAGCTATACATGAATATTCAGTGATAAGATTGTATGAAAAGGTGAAAGATGACTTGCAGAAATCTTAAATCTATGATTTCCTTTTTTTCTCATCTTGTTTTCTTATTTTCATTCCACCCTATTCTCATCGTGGGTTTTTTATAATTCTAGTTTTTCTTCATTACATATTTTTAAAACAGAGTTGAGTTTCTAAAGGTACTTTAAAGTTTTATGGTGGTGGAAAAAGACCCTGAGGCTGATCAGAATGTCAGAGAGACCATGTTCAAAGGCTTGAATTTGTTATTGCCAGGGAATTAGAAGCTATTAATCTTTATATCAACAATAATGGTATATCTGGTATCAACAAATGAAAAAGGAAGGCCAATGTGCTTAGTAATTTTGTTTGTTCCAATAGTACACACCAAATTTAAAGGCACTGTGAATCATTTTTGCACTTAAATTTGCCAAGATTATTAATCTCAAAGAATATACTGAAGTGTTTATAGAGTTAGAAGTATATTATCGATTAATTGGAAGCAAAACTTAGGCACAGGTAGTCAGATAATCATTCAGTGCCACAATTACTGTTTATGTGGTCTCTCTACAGTAAACATTAGGAACTTCATGCACTGAAATGGAAATTCTTCCTCAGAACTGATCCTGTAAAAGAAATTTGAACATATTACTGTATAGTAGTAGGTACAATACATACTACTGTACTGTAGTATGTACACATACTATACATGTACACATGTACAAATACACAAACTGTATAATTAATTCATACTTCCTCTGAGAGGAGCTGGTCTGAGTTATAAGTGTGAAGATGCTTTGTTAATTTTAATCTAGGATAATGCATGAACTTAATACTACTGTATTAGCTAATTGCAATATACAAAACAAAATAAATAAAATCAACATCTATGTTTTTCAGCTGTTGTTACATATAATGTGTTTTCTTTATATGTAATGTTCTGCTTTTGCCCTCATTTGCCAAAAAACTATTATATATTTGTTCTTCCAGTTCTGAACACAGTCCTTTTACATCAACTGTTGCAAATTTCTCACCATTTTAGTCTTGCACCTAGTCTTGCACCTAGTCTGTTTTTTTGATAGCATATGGAATGAATTTTAGTCTGACAGGTTCAAACTGTTTCTACTGACATTTGAATCTATTTTCTTGACTACTCAGAAGACTGGTGATATGAAGCCACTAAATCCTCCCCTCTTTTTTTCTTAAGGTCCTGGAACTCCCCAAAATCATACCCCTGAAATTTAGCAACAAACTACTAAATCTACTCTACTTTCCTGTTATTTTTAGAAGGCAAGAAAGAAAAACATTGTGTAAAATCATTAAATACATCTACAATATTTTTTTCCAATCACCCGAAACATACAATCACAAAACAAGATTTTTTTTCAAAATCTCAGACCCAGCTGCTTCTGGGATTATATACCCATTTTGGTCTACGACTGTTCCTTTTAGCTTGTTCTCTCCCAAATAGTTTAAAATAAGTCCTCCTGCAAAAGGTTTCCTACCAAAATTAAAACATAAGTCAAGTTGGTTTAGTCCAATGCTCTATCCCAGGGGTCGCCAACCTTTTTAACCTCAGGGACCACCAAACTCATAATTTTAAATCCCGTGGACCAGAAAAAAGTCTGCAGGAAAATTCCCCACCCTGTTTTCCTACTGATCGATCATTCTTTATTTGGGATCACAGGATACCATCTCCAGTTCCATTCTCAGGGAGAGAGAGAGACTTTTGGCTTCATGCAAGGAAAGCAGCAGAAGCAGCTGAAGTCTTTCTTTCTCTCCCCCAAACTCCGCTGGGAATGGGTCTTTGTGAGACTTGTCATGCAGGCTCAGCCTTTTGGAGCAGGATGCCTTGCAGGGTCCCAAAGACTCATTTATGGCAGAGTTTGGGGGAGAGAAAGAAAGACTTTTGCTGCTTTCCTTGCATGCAGCCAAAAGCAGAAGAAGAAAGAAGCGGAAAGAAGCAGGAGAGATGCATAGGATGAATGGGGCAAGTTTCCCCCCCACCGCCCTTTCCCTCCTCCCCTCACTACCTTGTATTGTTCACAATGCAAGCGAAACAAGCCTTGTGTTCCCATGGGCCATGTGGGCGGCACAGCCTTGTGTTCCCACACAACCTGGATTAAGGGTGGAGGGTGCTTTGGGGGTGACATTTCTCTGCGGACCACCAAAATTTTCTCTCAGACCACCAGTAGTCCCCAGCCCACTGGTTGGCGAGCACTGGTCTATCTAATCTAGCATTCTGTGCCACAAAACTAGATACATTCAGGAACATCACAAGCTTTGACCAAATGGCCTTAACCTTACAGTCTCAGAGTGATGTCATCTCTTTGACATCCTCCATCAAGGATTTGCAGTATATTTAGATATAACATGCCATTTCTGTGCCTTCTGTTCCATTTCTGGTAATATAGTATATGGGACCCAACCCAATCCTCACACCTTGGTCATGTTCCTTCATTTATAGTAATGCAGAAGAATTTTTTATATGCAAGTATTATTAAACTAAACATTAAAATATATGCAGGACTGAATTTGTTTGAAAACCAGAGGTGGTTATCCTATAAAGCCTGTCTTATGCACTGGTCAGGATGCAGTGAGCCAGATATGGAGCAGACTGAATAGCCTCTTTAATCTGTTTGAAATAAAAACCTTTCTTTAAGAGAAATGTGTGCATTATTTAGGCATAATAAAACTGTAAATGAAAATGAACAAATTAGATTGGGTATGGTCTATTGCAGGGCTGTCAAACTCCCGGCCTGCGAGCCGGATGTGTCACGTGATGGCCACGTTCCCACACGGTTCAGCAAAGGGGAAAAAGTCCCAATTCATCATATGCTGCTGCTGTGATGATGTGAGTTTGGCACCCCTGGTCTATTGTAAAATAGGGTATCCAAAAAAGAATGTCATAATATTGATTAACAAGAGAAACCTGACATGGTCATTTTGATACCACGGCCCCAAAGCAGTTTAGTGTGCACTGAAACTATGAAATCTTGACAAAAAAAAAACCATCCAGCACAATTCATCCAAAGGGCCACTTTGTAGGCTAATACTCTCTGCCTAATCCAATTTATACCCTTACAGTGTCCTTAATATTCACTGTGAGAAGAAATATTTCATAATGTTGCTGTGGAAGATCAACTTTGTCCTTGTCTACTGGAGAAAAGGGAAACAATTTCTCACATGCTATTGCAATGCTGCTCCTATAAAGTGTGTGGTTAAGTAAATTAATGCTTTACTTATTCCACAGCCGAGCAGTCTGGAATAGGAGATTATATGCCTGCCCTAAAACGACAATTCTTCAGAATAGTTATTAAATTTGTTGCAATTGCCACAGCTGTTAGATGTTTAATGGCTTAGCAATTTTGATGATTTGCTTCTACCTTTAAGTTAATCTACCCTTTTAAATATATTTTATTTTTTAACATTTTAATCTGAGCATTTCTCTTTCTTAAATTTTGGTTTATATGCTTTAAGCATTGACTGTAAAGTCAAATTAACAATAAGAACTGGTGGCATTGGAATAAAAACATTCTGATTTTTCTATTATTGATGCTCAGTAGATCATTATAGATCTATCATGCTCTCTCAGAAAAATATGGTATTCAATCCCAGTATATTCAAATTTCTAGCAACATATGATAAATCTGCTTCTAAATGAATAATCTCATCCTGAGGACTAGTACTGACACAGTGAAAAAAATAATGGCTTCTCTTGGCTTCTGGCTAATTGAGCAATTCCCAAGAAGAGCAGGAGTGTTTCTTGGAATTTAATTGCCTTTCGGGAAGCATTTCTATAACTGCTCAATAACGTTTTGCCAACAACAGGCTTTTCCTGATGTTCCAGACTATATTCCAATGAAAATATGCCTCTCATGTGCGATTTGGGTTTCTTCACACATTAGTTGCACTTTCCATTTGGAATGCATGATGAGAGCAGTATGCTTGTATGCACGTATGTTTATGTCAAAAATATTGGGCTGAGGAGGCTCAGTTGCATTCATTTAGAACAGTAGTCAACCTGGTCCCTACCGCCCACTAGTGGGTGTTCCAGCTTTCATGGTGGGCAGTAGGGGTTTTGTCCCCTATTTTATAAATCACCATTACTGTGGAACCGGTGGGCCATTATAAAATTTTACTACTAACAGAGATACAAAAGTGGGCGGTAGGTATAAAAAGGGTGACTACCCCTGATTTAGAAGCTGACCAAATATTTTGAACTTCCTTTTGTTATGCTTGAATAGCATCCCATATAGAATGATAATAAACCTGACATCTGTTAGATAGTATAATCTGGCTAATTATTTAAAAATTGTGCATGCTCTTCTAACAAAAGCCCACCCCTCTTCATCTTCATGTTGTTGCTGCTGCTGCTGTTTTATAAATCATCTACTAGCTATATTTCAATAGATCCAAACTTTATTACCAGTGTCCAACTGTCATAAACAATTGACAAACTACAAATTTACAACTTCCCCTGTGACACTGTTGGTTCTGTGCGAAGTTGTTCCATATTTCTACTCAAAATGCATTTCAAACTGAAGCAACCTAATCTCTACTTCTCTATCATCAAAAGTGCAGGACTGGAAGAGACCTGTTGTTGAGATCATGCACTTCAGCAAATATTGCAATATTTTTTGCTTTGCAAATGTACTAATATAGATATTTCAATACACATTTTCAGGAGATTGTTTAAATGTCCATTGAACCTGAAGATTGGATTAAGTGGTTTTATTAATTTATATGATCAAACTGAACAGACATCACTGTTTCTAGGTGTTCCTAAGAGGCACCACTATATTTATATCCTAACCTTTGTCTCAAAACTTTGGTAAATCTAAAGAGTTACACACCTTTACTATAAACAGCTTGATGGTTGCCTACTTTTGTGGTATTAGTACATCTCAAATCTTGAATGATAATTTTTAAGAGACTTAAAAATGATCTAATAGAAACATCTTGAGCTGGGTTATATGCATTTGCTACATGCTCGCCAAGAATTTGACCTGCTCTCTTTTCCAGAGTTTCAATATCATTTTTAAAGAAGCTACAGAAATTAGTTATCAGACATGAAGGAGAAAAATTATTGTACCGAGTGGTAATTCAGGAGTTACTCCCAGGGCCATGCAATAATTCTTCCTGTGGAATTTGGCTGTCCCTTAGGAAGGCAAAAGTCTTCCATAGATAACATATTTTATTGCAGACACAAGCAACCAGGGTTATAATGAAACACATTTTCTACCCAATACTGTAGTTATGTATCTGGTTTTAGAGATATGTATACTCCAAGAGAGCTTCTTTTTCTCACTCTTTTGTAACTGCTTGCTTTCCATTTCTTATGCTGGCCAGTTGGTGGCATCTGGCCCATGTTCACTGATTAGTCATGTTCCAGATTCCTTGTCAGTTCCAGCTTTCTATGTGGAAGGATCCTTGGAAAGAATTACATTCTAATAAACATATAATAGAGCAGCTATAATAGGTTGATGCAATGCATCGATATTATAGAATGGCAGTCCTGAAAGTTCTTCACAGATTGTCTGTTGTCTCCAGATACAATGTAAGATATTGGATTTAACTTATAAAGCCCTAAACAACTTTGATTCTAACTTTCAGAGGATCTGCCCTTCCAGTTACAGATCTGCCTGACTGTGAAGATTTGATCCTCTGAGAAGTCCATTCTTTTAAGACTTGCCTGTTAAGCAGACATGAAAAGACATTCACTTCCATAGGTCCATGAAGATTCTCAATCATCCAGGTCACAGTTATGTTCTGCCCATTTTCAGGTGTAGCTCAGTAAAATAAAGACAGAATCCAGTGTTTGCCTCGATAAGCTATACGTGTTTAATCAACTGAATAAGATGGGTCTCTCTAAGCAAGAGGAAAACCTGAACAGAAGATGAGACATATATTTATACCTTTTCTTTGCTATGACCATCACACAGAGAAGCTGGTACCCAGGAGGTAAGATAAAGAAGTACAGAAATATCCAAGCATACCCTTTGTGGTTTTGCGTGGTTCCTCAGAGATTTTCCAGAACCTTGAAGATCCCCTGAGGTAATTGTACCATCTGAACATATGCTCCCTCAACTATTAGAATTATTGAATTCCTGATCAACGGTAATCCCAAAGGTGCTTTTCAAAAGACAATTGGACATTCTTAGTTTTTTTTCATCCAGAAAGCTTCTTCAGTTCTGACTTGGTTCTACCTCTCTCCACCTTTAGAAGATCTAAAACAAGTGTCCAACTTTGGCAACTTTAAGGCTTGTGGACTTCAACTCCCAGAATTCCTTAGCCAATTAATCCTGATCCTAAAAGAAGCATCATTTTAACCAAGCTTTAAATATCAATGCTTTTATTATTCAAGTGTTAATGTAATTTTTCCCATTCTGTTTCTTTGTATAATTTAAAACTATAATCTGCTTTGAGTTATCATTTTAAACAGAAGGGTGACATATACATCCCATAAGTAAACGCAACTGCCACTTTTTAAAGTATTTAATCCATTGATTTTATCCACAACATTCATCCCTAAAAGCTACCACAGAATTTTAGAAAACACAGTAAAAAGTAAGTACTATAACCTTTTTTCCATTAAAAGAAGACAAGTTACTTTATGATATACATAACCCTTCTGACAAAACTATGAAATGATGTAGCAAAAGTTATAATAAAATAACACTGAAAAGCAATGTGTAAGTGACCTTGGAAAAGTTACAAGATTGAAAACCAATTCAATTTAAAAGTAGGGCACTATCTGCGGAGAATGAGATAAATGGAAGCTCAAGAGCTAGAAGCAAAACTAGCAAATCTCTGGAAGGTTAACAATTCTGTGCAAAGTCAAAATAATTCTTAATTAAATGTTTAATTGAGCAGTGAGGAACAATTGAACAGGATAATTCATTGTTATATACCATTAGCTAAATTGGCTATAATCTATATAATAAGTGCCAGTTAAATAGAAGTAACATTATAATGAGCATGTGGATTTTTAGAAGCAGAATCAGAAAAACTATAGTTCAGGAATTTCTGGCATCTCCACTGCTGGTCATAATTTTTTTCATTACATTGCTTGTGAAAAAAAGAGGCATAAATTAATAAGCAATAATGGTGGTACTAATCTCATACGAGGTAGGAAGTTCAGGATAAACAACTTCTATCTTGATTTTTTTTTTACACACATTTCCACTTTCTGCAGAAATTGGTGCTTAGGTCAGAAACAGGAAATATGTGGTTTTAGAGATGCTGCTTCCACTAGAAATGCTAGTTAGCATTAGAGAAAGTCTTGAGGTCCATCAATTATTGGGACTGTTTAAGATATGTCACTTGATACATGTTGCACTAAATTACAGCTTTTAAATGGCTGCATTTGTACAACAACCAAACCATGGTTTATAAACCAGTCATGCAATATGCTAATTCAACCATATGGCTTAGCACACAATGTGAACCCCATATTTGTGCAACAGAAGGTTCTTAAGATGATTTCTTCCTATTGCGGAGGAGTACATAGAAAATAATATGACCAATAAAAGATTTTTATTCATAACTTTTCTTTTTCAGGCATAACATTATGTCAAATTTAAGACCAATACAAATCCTTGAATGAACATATTGTTCTGGTTATGTCACATTACATCCTTCAGTAAATAGTTTGGAAAGACTCTAATCAGATTCAGACAATGGATTGGAGATTACTGTACATGTACATGCAATTTGAGTTCTGAGAGTTTGTGTAAAATGGCAACTGCCTTGTGGATGGAAGTGAGCTTCAACTGGATTTCCCTCTGCCTGTTCTCCTTGTGGGGAGAAATTGGACATGCAAGTCACAGGAACCTTTTGAGTGTCTTTGTTGTGGGGGTGGTAGGTCTTGAATATAAGCAACAAGTTATAGACTGGAAACTTCATTTAGCCAATTGAATTCTATTTGCAATGGATACATTTAGCAATTTTATCAGCAATTCTTATTAGTCTCCCATCCAAATCCAAACCTGCTTTGTTGCTGAGATCAACTAAGGTTGACTAGAAAGAAGTGCAAGGAAACTGATGACCCCTAACAAGCCTAATGCCAACCCAGAGGTGTCCAAACTTGGCAACTTTAAGACTTGTGGACTTCAACTCCCAGAATTCTCAGCCAGCTAACTCTTGAAGTTGTCAAGTTTGGGGACCCCTGGGGCCTAACCCATTGCATGGAAAGGAACAGCAAATTCAGAGGATAAATGCTAATGGGCTTCCGGTCATGGAAGGAACCTTAGTGCATGATTGACACTGTTGGTCCCTGAGATTAGCTTTGATTTGGTAGAACACATACCTTGCACTCAGCATGTCCTAAGTGTAATATCCGGCATTTTCAGCTGTCAAAATAAGGTACTTGAAATTCTAAAGCGACAGGACTGCTTAATGTAGATAAAGTTGAGATGAACTAACAAAAAGGTTATAAGACAATTCCCATGTTTCTAAAAATGCAGCTATTAGCTTTAACTTATTAACTTAAACATTGCCATACTGAATCAAACTGAGCCAACACATGATTTGATATCATTTCAAAGCCATACAAATCATCAGAGCTTCATACAACAAATATGTAGATCAGGGGTGGGATGCAAATATTTTTTACTACCAGTTCTGTGGGCGTGGCTTCTTTTTTTGCAGCAATCCCCCCTCCTGTGCTCCGTTTTTGTTGTTGTTGTGTTTTGGGTTTTTTTGCCTCCTGAGCCGCAGGGAAGCCTCCTGGGCAAAGTAGTAAGACAGCAAGGGGGATCCTGGCACAGCTGATCATCGGAACAGCTGATAGTCAGAGGAGGGAAAAATACAGGTTCGGCCGAACGGTAACATTTTTAACTACCAGTTCTCCTGAACCGGGCCGAACCAGTAGAATACCACCACTGATGTAGATGCTGCCATCAGGCTAACTAAACATTCTGAAATGCCTCTTTCAGTATGTTCCCAACTGAGAGTTCCTTTACTCCCACATCAGAACAAATTTCTTTGGGGTTTTTCATGATGCTTGTTCCTGAACAATTGGCATTGATTGACTTCAGTTCCTGCTTTATAATAGAAGAGACTCAACAATTCTATAGTACATCACAGCAGATGAATATCCAGTCTCTATTTCTGCTCAGTAAAGTGCAGTTTAACACAGAAAAATCCCATCTTGCCAGATCTTAAATTGTCTCTTAAAATGTCAACCAAAACTCTTCAGTTGCTGATGTAAATTACAGGTAGGAAAGATTTCAGGTCTTTTCAACAATAACATTTTTGTGCAATAGCAATTTTTTTTCTCTTAAATTTCTTGCTTGTTCCTTTTTATACCAGAAGGTTACACTAATGCCACCCCATTGCTGCACTGCTTGAATTTAAAGACATACTGGCCAAATGATTATAGAATAGGATTCTGTCCTTCAATGGGGTGTTTTTCTTTAACAAAGCATCCTTATAAAACTGCTGTATGATTCACGGGCCCCTAACTTTTAGCAGAAACATGACACATTCATTGCCTCTCTTTCTTTGCTTTACTTTTCTTCATTGTTTGCAAAAGCTGCATACAAGGCTTTTAGGGCTGTTCTAAATAATGGAGGACATAAGGAGGCTACAAAACATCTTCTCAAGAAGGAACAGGCTGCTTCTTCATCTCAACAAAAGCAAAAGCAAAGTCACTTTATCCTGGATAAAAATAAATGATATCAAAAAGGTATATAAAACCAGGCCAAAAGATGTGCCTCTGTGCAGCAATGCAGAAGAAGCTCCAAACCTGTATGACATAATGCCCAACATTAACTGGGTTTGAGAGCTAAGTTGATTTTTTTCTGGCTCCGCATGGCTAATTTGATGCCAGAGCAAAGCTAATCCCCCCTCCCCCTTTTGCAGTGTTGCAATTCGGCTGACCTTGTTGATGGTTTATTCTCCTCTTGGTAGGAACTCTTGAATCACCCTGTGTCTGGGTGTCAAGGCAACCATTATCATAGGGACTCAGGACCCTCATTCTGGTGAGTGGTGGTAGCATTGTTTCTCCCTCAGTCCTCTTTCCAGCTGCCATAGCATTTGGCAACAACTATGGTTACAATACAGAGAAAAGTGTTTGATTACTAAAATGCTGACATGCTTTTTTTCATTTGCTGCAGTTCTTCATAGCAACTTTTCTGGGGGAGGGAAGCAATAGAGTGGCTGGTTGAACATATCTGAAAAAAATGTACACAACATGGGTGCAGGGAATTCAAGCACTATGGCGTGGAGGTCTTAGAGGCCTTATACACATTGCATTACGTGGTTCATTTTAAGTGAGCAATGGTGGTAACTTGTTGCATTAATGAATTGCAATTAGCCTGGGAATCCTGTAGTTAGCAACTCTTGTCCTTCTATTTTGCATACCAGAGAAGGAATCACAGTCTTTGTGAAGGCTCACCTTCAAGCAATATATTTTAAATTCTGCTTGGTAAGAACAAATTAAAGTTCAAGCTGTAATTTTAGGTCTGTTTTTTAAGCAAAAATAATACTCAAATAATGAGAATTTTTATTTATTTATTTATTTGTCATATTTATTGTGGGAAACAATGACTCCTGATCACTTCTTCCAGCAGATAGGTGGGACTGAATTTTCCAGTCCAACACATGTAAGCAATTCAATGCAGTATGCACAGAAGTGTAGAACATTTTAATATGTTCAGTTACATTGGAAGTATTTTTCAGAGGGTTATCTATTAATATTTGATAGAGGACTCAGATTTGTAGTGGATGAGGCTAGAGTCAAAAGTGTTGACTCTAAACTTGAATGCCATATTATGACAAATGCATAACATATACATGAACTTTGTGTGGCTTAGCACGCTTCATGCATCACACCTTTCCTGGCTTGTTTGGTTTCTGCTTAGTATGACTGCAGATGTTCCCTGTATACCTATGACTATCACTAAGTGTTGCATCTTGATGAATGTATTTTATTTTTTCTTATATACACTGAGAGCTTATGCACCGAAGACAAATTCCTTGTGTGTCCAATCACACTTGGCCAATAAAGATTCTATTCTATTCCATACTATTTATGCACAGAAGGGATGTTTATCTCATATATCTCAACATAGGAATGTTTACCAATTGCGGAGTCAACCCAACTCGACAAAAACCTCAACAGGAAAATCTTTTATCAGTTACTTAGGGAGAATGAGCAACTGGCCAAGTTGTGCTGCTCGGGACAAAAGGGAAAACGGGACAGGATGGAAGAAAAGGCATATCCGAGATACGGCTTGCATCTTGGACGCGTGTAGGTCGTAACTACAGCATTTTGTGGCTGTAGGGCCATTAATTAAAACCGTCGTTAAGATCACTTGAGGTTTTTGATTCTCCTTTTGGTGTTTTTTTTTAAAGATACGGATGCTATCTGTTTATTTTTTAAAAAAAATATCTAGTTGCTATCGGTGAAAGCAACTGTAATTATCTCTCAAGCCCATTCTGAAAACCGGGCGAGGCAAGAATTCCCGCCTGTAAGCGAAACAGAGCAGCCACACCAGCAGAACTAAGTGGCTCTGGCGCCGTCGCCCGAAGCCGCCCTCTTGCTTTCTCTCTTGGGTGGAGGGGAGGCGGCGAAGAAAGAACGAGCGAGCGGCGGCCGTGCTTTCGTGACGGGGAGGGCTCCTGGCTTTGGAAGAACCAGAGAGATTTCTCCCCACACACACACCTCTTTTTTTTTTGGCGGCGCGATCTTGTGCGGAAGAAAGTGAAAGCCTGGGACGCGTCGGAGGAGAAAGTCGAAGAGAGGAGGCGGAGGTTGCGGAGAGGGGAGAGGAAGAGAAGTGGGCGCCGCCTGGTCGCTTCTGCGCGCTCTCGCCCGCGGCGGGATAAATGCCGGATTCGGGGCGGCTCGCTTTAGTCGCTGAGCCGAGCGGTGAGAGGACGAGGCGGAGCTGCAGCAGCATTTTCTCCGGCCGCTTCGAGTTGAGGTACGTCTCAAGCGGGAGCGTTTTGGCTCTTCCAGGGATGAGTCTCCGAGGAAGCGAGTTTCCAAAGCGCGCGCCCTTTTCCTCTTCTCTCTTCTTTTGTTTCTTCCTCTGGTTTTAAGGGGATTTTTTTCGCCACCTCCCTCCGGTTTCCATATGGGCGTGATTGGCCTGCTTCCTTCCCCTTTCTTCGCTTTCCACTCCACCCACCCTGGGGTCTCCCTAAACGCCCCCCACCCGAGCACTGCCCGTGGCTGGGGGAGAGGCTGGTTGAGATTCTTGCCTGCCGGATGACAGCCGTTTGAGTCTATTAAGACTGGCCGCCAGCAAATGGGCTGAAAATGTAATGGTGGGGACAAAATTGACTTTGCGGAACATAATAACTCTCGGCTTTGAAAAGTTTTTTTTTGCGCAGCGAAGTGTGATTCTGAAGGACTTGGTGAGTTAAATTTGCAGTTTTTCGAACAAGGCAGTTCCGATAGAATAGAGGGATGTTGCCTACTGGGAACCATTTGAGGCTGGTAAGCAAGAAAGCAAGCAGGCAATTCTTCATTTCGACCAAGGGCCAGCATAAAAGCAATAATAAAAACAAAGCAAAATCGAAACGATTTAAACAACAGGACCGAAAATGGCTATGTTTTGATTACTTTATGCCTACGAGTGTCAGACTTACTATTAACTCTAAACTAAAAGCACCTAGAATTTGAGCTAAGAATAATCTAAAACTGAAGGTAAAATCCTTGGTATGTTTTTTAAAAACTGAGATTTTTGTCCATAGGCAGAGCTAAATGGCAGGAGTCTGGAAAATGTTATCCTTGGAAGTTGTTAGTTCCTGCCTAGATTTAGTAGCTGCATGGCAGAATTTAGCAGCAGCCAAAGAAGTAGATCTGTCTGGTCCAAGAGGAGGATTTGCATGTAAAAAGCATCTGTGTGCCAGGGGGATTTGTTATATCAGGCTAAATAAAAGGAGCCCTGGAATCCCTGTAGAAGCTGTATGCATATCCAGCAGCATCTACACCACAAAGACATAGTCAGAAACCACAGGATATTTATTTTTATAAACACACACACAGAGAGAATATACCTGCCTTCAAATACAGTCAAAGCAGAGCATTAAACCTTAAATTGCTAAGTGATTTAGTGCAATTAGTTCAAGACTTCATCAACTTGGAAATAAATGGAATTTATATATCACACAGGTCTGAGTGAAGAGGATCAAATCCTTAAGAAAACCTCTGGATAATTGATACTGATCTAGTTTTTTTCTAGATGGGGCCTGAGTACCTTTTTGGCATGTTCTTAATCTAGGAATATGAGGACTTCCTCAGAGACTATACACGTGTAGCTACTCAAGTAGATCCCTTCTCCATATAACATTAAAATTATTGGCTAGTGTCAGAGAGGTCAAGCCTATGGACAGAAATTTGCCTACAATTAATAGATGAAAAGCTGAATATTTCTTTCACTCTTATGTACACAGGCCTTGAGAAGAACTGCATTTGAGACACCGGGTGGAAATTTGAATGATACTTTGTAAAACTTTAGATAGTAATTTTGGAGTAGTTACCATAGGGCCTAGTTGAGGGCCATTGAGGTGCTAAGAGCACACCTAGGCATAGAATAACTTTAAAGCATCAAGGATTAGTATGGCAGCCCTTGATCAACGGAAGATTCTGATATGGCAGCATTCTAGACTACATGGTCTGAATGAGCACATCTCTCATCAGAGACTTGAAAAGTGATTCTAAGGTATTTCAAAATATTGGTTTGCTCAATTTTGTGATCATCTGTAAATTCTGGGGTGTTTAGTAAATACTAGGACTTTCTCTTATTGACATAATTTTTCTAATTCTTCAATAAATGTTTTTGGCCAGTCCAACAATTTTGCCTTCAGATGTTTGATAGATAGATAGATAGATAGATAGATAGATAGATAGACAGACAGACAGACAGACAGACAGACAGACAGAATACTTTATTGGCCAAGTGTGATTGGACACACAAGGAATTTGTCTTTGGTGCATAAGCTCTCAGTGTACATAAAGAAAAAATAAAATAAATTCATCAAGAATCATAAGATACAACACTTAGTGATAGTCATAGGTTACTAATAAGCAATCAAATCATACTAGGAAACAAAGCAATATAAATTATAGAGATACAAGCAACACGGTTATAGTCATAAGTTGGAAGAGATAGGTAATAGGAAGGATGAGAGGAATAATAGTAATATAGTCGTAGTAAATAAGTTGATAGTGTTGTGGGAATTAGTTGTTTAGCAGAATGATGGCCTTCAGGAAAAAACTGGTGTACAGTTTGCTAATGATCCTGTATAAACTAATGAATGGTCATTCAATTTTCTTCCCACTGTTATAGTGATTATTACTGCTGTTCCCCAATGTTCTGGCATGATTGCAATGAAAAAAGATTAACTGATACCGGGGTCTACCATTCTTACAGATAATTTCTGCTACTAGGTGATCATTGCTTGGTGCATTTTCTGGTTTAGGTTGCTAAACTTAATTTTTTAATTTCTGAAGTTGTTACTGGTAGCTATCGGGAAGAAGCATTCAGATCAGTTTGATTTGGCTTGCTTTTTCTTTATGTGTTAAGAGAACTAAAATGTCTCTGGGATCTCAGCTGGAGTTGTAAAAGTGGGGCAAAGTGGATGTTTTAATGATAGAGTTGCCAGAGTGGAGTTGAGTTTCTGGCTTGAGTGGCTACTATCAGAAAGTTCTGACCGTTTCTCTTGTCTTCCCACAAAACAATTGCTTATAATGCCTTCTCTGCATTCTTACATTGTTAATAGGACATGGCTGCAGAATATTCCTGGTATTTATTAAAAAGCCAAATCAAGCCTTCCTTTGCTTCCAAGCAATCTACATCAAACAAGCAATTTGATTGAAATACCCTTTGGGACTGAGGATGATCCAGGAGCAGGTTGGAGTCACTGAAGAAGATTAGAATAGTGGCAAATAATTGACTCACTTGCACTGTTAATTTTGATGTACTAATTTCAGATTTTAGTATGTGTTTCGTCCTGTTATGATAATCCACTTGATCCAAGTAGAGTAGAGTCCATCTAATCCCAATGCTTAGGACAAGCAATTTGTCAGGCACCTGCAAGATTAACATTCCCAGGATATGATCTCTGTCAGGCCAACTCTGTATAGAAAAGTTCTGTATGAAGGGTATTGCAGTTTGTGAAACTTCATAGTCTATTAGTAAAAATCTCAATGCTAGTCCTGTGGGAAAATTCTGTGGGATGGTTAGTAGGTGTTGAGCATTCACCAAGGTTAGATTCAGTTTGTAGAAAACCTAAAGCAAGCAGAGCCTACAGAATCTTTGGACTGATGAGTAAGAAGTGGAAGAGCTAGGGTCAGTAATTGCTGTCAATGTATCCCATTTGGCAAGTGAGAAAAATATATTGCTTTATTTTATTGCAACATAACAATACCCTGAACAAGCAATACCCTGTTGGATTGAATGGCTGGACCATCTAGTCCATCTGCCTGTTCTCAGAGTGGCCAACCAACTGCACAAGGAAACCTGCAAATATCCTAGCAAATGGTCTTCAAAGGAGTCATGATATCAAGGCTTGCTTTCCTGTGACTTTCAGGAATTGGTCCAACCCTTTTTTTTGAAGCCAGTCAGGCTGATAGCTCTACATCTCATGGTTGCAGATTCCAAAGTTTAATTATAAATTAATTAGATGTCATCTGTATGTTTTACCTTCTCTCCATTTGATCCTGTGCATCTCTTCACTTTTCTGAGTCAGAACACTCTTGAAAATAAATACAAATTATTAGTTTCCACAATAATAGCAATAGCACTTAGACTTACCAGTATATACCACTTCACAGGCTTTAAAGCCCTCTCTAAGTGGTTTACAGAACCAGCATATTGTCCCCAACAATCTGGATCCCCATTTTACCAACCTTGGAAGGATGGAAGGCTAAGTCAATCTTAAACCAGTGGGAATCAAACTCTTGGATTGAGCAGTGAGGTAGCCTGCAGTACTACATTCTAACCGCTGCACCACCATGGCTCTTATTTGTAACCTCACTTTCCAGTGTATATTTACTTGCCCTGCTATTGAAAAAAACTTATCCTCATCTGGTAGCAAGAGTTTGCCTATTTCCTCATCTGAAGATACATATGATTTGCTGTAAGTGAGGAATATCAAGGGACTATGCATGTTCATGTGGGGCACAGGTTATTATTATCAGCATCCTAAAAGTCACAGTTCCTATTGCAACAATGAATCTCCTACATTGCAGCAATTCTTCCTGATTCAGGGGTAGTCATGCTGCTTGATGGTTTTTAATAGCAGTAGCAATAGCACTTAGACTTATATATCAGTTCACAGTGCTTTACAGTGGTTCACAGAGTCAGCATATTGCTCCCAACAATCAGGGTCCTCATTTTACTGACCTCAGAAGTATGGAAGCCTTGAGCTGGTTAGGATTGAAGGAATTGAACTCTTGGCAGTGAGCAGAGTTACCCTACAATACTGCATTCTAACCAGTGGGCCACCACAGTCTTTCCCCAAATGACTCCAATTTCTAGTAGAAAT
Source organism: Naja naja (assembly GCA_009733165.1). Taxonomy (NCBI): domain Eukaryota; kingdom Metazoa; phylum Chordata; class Lepidosauria; order Squamata; family Elapidae; genus Naja; species Naja naja. The sequence goes on along the minus strand of CM019151.1, from coordinate 152,883,046 downwards.
CCTATTGCATACTTAAAGTTGTCTTAATAAATTAATGAATATAGTTACTACATGGTAGACTTGGTTTCTCCCAATCTCGCTAACACCATCTCTAAATACAGAGTAGTTTTCTTGGTATAGGACTTTTTAAGACACATTTAGAATAAAGCAGATGTTTGTAGCCTTAATATTATTATGCTTCTGGAAGTTCCATGTGGTACTTTGTATCACAGACTGAAAAATGCATTGTAATTATATAGCCTAATCTTTACACAGTTTAGGCATCTTTGTATAATTTTAAAACATCATAAAAAGACATGTTAAAAATGACTAATTGCATATAATGCTAAGTAATTGGGAAATTGTTTATTTGCAAATAGTTTTATTAGTTCGCCGCCTCGAGTTCCCCTAATGGGGGAAGAGAGGCGGGATATAAATCTAATAAATCTAATCTAATCTAGTTGTAGTGTTTGAGTTTGATAATAAGCATTGTACTACTGAATCTAAGTATATGTTGGAAAAGTTATCAACTTGAGAGAATAGAAAACAATGCTTGAATACCTGAAGTTTGAAATATTTATATCTATTTTCTAAAAGAACATGCCAATAATTTGTGTGTGCTTCTCAAACAGAAAAGCACAAGCTAATTACATTGTGGTAAGAACTTAAGCTTACCTTAAAAGTAATACTTGAAAACAACTTCCTAAAGGCACAGCAAATGCTGACACATATCAATGTGGATTGAATGCACTTTTCTTAATCAGGTGTAGAATTACATTTGTGCCAAATTGAGTCACTTTTTTTCTACTTGTTTCTTTAGACTTCTCACCTGTACTGAACTGAGCGGCTTTTCTATCAGTGGGAATTTAAACAATCGGAAATGGGATGAACCTTTTGTTCACTCCATTCTGGAAGTGGAATGTCTATCCTAGTTAAAGCTTGCCAAAGCATTTGGCTCTCTAATGGGTAGTTGCTGACAACATCCTTTCAGAAACTGCTCAGAATGAAGAATTAGGTCAGTGACAAAATACATGTTCTGGAAACAGAACATTTCTCCCCCGAAGAGGTTTAGAGGCGATCTGAATAATTCAAGAAAATATGAACAAATGATAGGCATGAACTAAAACAAGTAAAATTTATTTACAGTTTGTTCAGAATTTTGGCTGTGTATATTTTAGCTCCAAAATAAAGGCTTATTAATAATAATAATTTATTCGACTTGTATGCCGCCCTTCTCCCTAAGGACTCAGGGCGGCTAACAATAAAACAAGACCAAATTTACATAAAACAAGCATTAAATATAACAAGTCCGAATAAATAACAATAAAACATTAAAACAATTAATTAAAATAATTAAAACAGTAAAAAATCCCACCCGGGTCATTCCAGGCCGGCCTGTTGAAATAACCAAGTCTTTAGGTCCCAGCGGAAGGAGCGGAGGTCAGGGGCCAAACGGAGATCCACGGGGAGATGGTTCCAGAGGGCGGGGGCACGGAGAAGGCCCTAGCCCTGGAAACTTTAGAGGTGCAATGTTATTTGTATTTGTGGACAGTAATGCATTAACTTAGGTAGCCTAACAGGAGTCTGGGTGAATGTTTTGGAAGTTTCAGTAATTTTAAATGAATAAATACATTGGAATACCTTGAGAAGTAAAAATGTAGCCTTTATAAAATATAAAGTATTATGTACAGCATCATTCTAAGTTCTGGATTTAACTCTGTGCTCATCAATTTTAATTAAGTATATTACATTGTAGGTAATTGTGTCTAATAAAACATAAATCTATAGACTTGATGTGCCAAACACAAAGTCCTATAGATATTATATTAGTGAAAATCAATGAATTGTCATAAGTAGTAAATAGATGTCTACAGCACATTAATTAAATAAGTATGGTATTCTTACTAGTTAATTCTAACTTATCATTAACATATCATTTGCCATAAAAACAGCATATTTCATAGGATAGTTCACAATTAAATAGGTGAAAATATGTGTGCCAGGATAATGTTACAGGGTCCATCCAATTTGGGTAAGTTTAGTCTTCCAAGTTTTCAGACAGCCACATATAAATATCACACAGAATAGCCCAATGCACACACTCTGCCAGAGAGAAGTTCCAGGACAACTCCGAAAGCTTGGAAGACAGCCTCTGGTTCCAGTGACCAACCCACATTGGATCCTGCAACAACTAAAACAGTGTTTGAGGAAGTGAAGACTTAAGTGATTAATATTTCTGAAAAGGGATATACTTTGTGCTACAAGTACAATTTAGGTTGACAACTTTTTCCTAAAAAAACATGTTGAGACCTCTGTATTACCTGTGACTACTCCATCCTGATGCATATCTTAAAAGTACTGGGCCAAGATGCCCATGATTATGTGGCTGTGGATGATAGTAGTCTTTTATTGACCCTTCTGGAGAATAGTAGAGTAGACTGGGCTGAATGGGTTTTTTTTGTAAGCAGTAAATGCGGACTTTAGAATATTTTGGATAAAGTAATTTACCACTGATAAACCAGAAGAGTGGGATTTGTTCTAGTAAATAGAGAAACAATTTTTATTTTAAAAGATTCTAAGTATTTAACAGGTGTCTTCATCTGCAAATAAGTGTGCCCTCTGCTGTCTATAAAATGAATAAAAGAAGAAATCTTAGTTCTTCTGATCTGTTCTGACTTTTGTCTATTTCAAGGCCAATACAATGAGTAGAGAGAAAAGCTGATGACTTCCAGGGAGAGAGGGGAGATTGTTATCCCCCACCCCAAAAACAACCCAGAAGAAAAGCATAAAGTAAGTCCATAGAAAATGTGTGTAAAGGTTTCAGACAGCTATAAAAAAGAGGAAGAGGAGCACAATCAGACTTGCAAGATAATGTTCCTGCAGCCAGTCCAAATAAAAGGAGTCTCTAGTCTTCCATGAAGTTTGCAGTATTTCTTGATCTGCTCTGCCCAGGAGAGCTTTAAAATCCAAACTTTAAAGTTACAAAAAATAAAGTATATTTAAAAATAAAAGATGAAGTGCAAAACTTCTTTTATAGATAGTAATGTATAAAAAAGAATTATGCATAAAAGTAGAAACCAACACCTCAGCACACAGGTTTTTTTCTTTTTCTTCTGTCTTTCTCCCCTACCCCACATCTCTCTGGGAGAGGCTGCTAGGATCTGGCTCTGTATCTACCTCAGAACATTTCTCTTGTCAATATGTGTACTGTGTATTAAAAATTTTGTAGTCTCTTTGAGCAAGATGTAGGTCTGTGTTTGCAGCTAACAGTTTACCAAATTTCCCTAAGCATACAATGTAACAATAAACAAGATCATATCTATTATCAATCCGGTATAAATATTACATTAGATTGAGCCTTGGAAGCTAGCATATTGGTGAATCTGGTGAACTGCATTGAATTGAGCTGTTGGCTTTTCATGCAATTGTGCACACCACTGAAGTTATCTTACACATCTGCTAACAACAAGCCGGCCTGGACTGAGGGTGGGTGGTAAATGTTAGTGTCTTTTGTGGGTTTTAGACATTGTTTGGCTTGGGTTTAATAACTTTTAATTAATTTTAAACTTTTGTATTGTGTGTTTTTATGATGTGAGCCGCCCTGAGTCCTTTGGGAGAGAGGGTGGCATACAAGTCCAATCAATCAATCAATCAATCAATCAATCAGAGTCCTGTCAAGAAACTCCCACATCCTATACTTAATTTTTAATATTTGATCTTACTACAGAGTCCTTTGCTTATTAAGCCTCTTGCTGACTTCCAACAAGAAGCTATAATACTTGAAAATGTGGTTTTACTACTATATGTGAAAAAGTTTGTCAAAAGTCTATGTCAGAAAGGATGAACTGATGTCACATGCAATATTTTGTCATGAATGATGGTAAAAAATTCAGGGATTAGTTTTTCCTAATGCATGCAATCTGCAGAGAAAAAGAATATTCTGTTGGTTGACCTTAATGAATGAGTGGAAACAAGATGAGAGGGTATTAAAAATGATTGTCATTTGGAAACCCAAAAATTAATATGAGTGGTAACTTTGGTGAGCAGCTACTTAGAAAAATATCAGTTTTGCATACATTATTTAAGTTTAATCCTACTTGGGTGTGTACCTGGAAAGGAACAAATAAGCATGATTTATTTAATTATTTATTATGAATTGTTTTTAAAAATTAATGAAGAATGAAAAAGTGATAAGGTATTTGAATATGGGGCAGGCTATTATTTGATATTGTCAAGAGTGAATTCTGGGAAAATTGTGGAAAAAAGGAAAGTAGTGAAAAAAATTACTTGGAAACTAGAATGACTTAAGAAAAGAAGGTACAGGTTATATATATGAGAAATATTAGAATATTAGAAAATAATTTCCAAATTGAATGACAGGAAAGTAGACATATGTAGATGTAGAAATTAAACTAATAAGAAGGAAAAAGAATATTTGATAGAATCATGAAGTGAAAATGGTTCTGGATAAAAAGGCATATAAGAAACTCATTTAAAAACAATTAAAATCTAAAAAGGGGAGAAAATACCAAACTTGCCATGTTTTGGACTATCCATAGCCTCTGAATGCTTTTCAAGGGCATCTCCTTGCAAACTGTGTTGCAATAGTCAATTGAGCAACTAAGGAACAAGTGACAGTTCCAGGAGAGGCTACAATTCATGCACAAAATGAAACTGTGCAAAGGCCCTTATGCCGCAGATAGTACCTGCTCCTTAAACAGGAGCTGTAAGCTCAAGAGGACTTTGAATTTTTGAATGAAGCCCTGTGCAGGGGAGTTCTAGTTCAGCCACATCTGGAGGGCTAGAATTTCACATTATCTTCCTTCTGTTTTTAGTTACACTTTCTACATTTATGCTCTCTACCATTATTTATTTAATCAATTTATTTTTTAGTTGCCATATATGTGACTCTAGGAAGCTTACAATAAAAATAGATAAAGTATATACAATATAAAATAAAAATAAATACCCCACGTCATTAACAAAGTTAGGAGATTTGCTCTGGTCCCACATCTGGACTCCCAAGTTCAGGCCAAAAGCCATTTTTCCAAGGCCTAGTTGGAGCCAATCTGAACTACCAAAAATAATGTTCCAAAGGATGATGGACTCTGCAACAGAAAAGGTTCTCTTCCTGGGCTCTGTTAGCCAAGGCTTCTTAGATTGATAGCAACCTTAGCAAACTCCTTTTATCTCAGTGAATAGGATGGGTAAGAACAACTGGAAGTGACGGTCCCACAGTGAGCTGGTCCAAAGCCATGAACAGCTTTAAAAATGACTACCAGCATCTTGAATTGTACCTGGAAGCATACTGGGAACCCATATAGCAAACACAGCAGTGGTTTGCTATACTGTGCCATGTGCCAAATAACTGTCACCATTAATAGCCCATGTTGTCATATTCTATACCAACCGAAGCTTCCAAATAATCTTCAAGGATGTCCTCATGCAAAGTACATTACAGCAATCCAGTCTGGTGATCATGATGAGTGGGATTGTGGCCTAGTGGTGAAAACGCTTGCCTCTCACTTGGAAAGTTGAAAGTTCAATTCTAGGTAGTGGCAGATGTTTCTCTCCTAGGGCACACACACAAAAAATATTTGCTGCCAACTCCACATGGCATCAGGAAAGGCATCTGGCCAGTAAATACTACGCTCCTGCCCTGACTCTACCTCAAATTAAGGATTACAAGGTCATAAAAAAGGGGAATCTGATATGACAAAAATACCATTAGCACTCTAATTCTCCCATTTACTTTGGAAACTTCTAGCATTTATATATACTGTGTCTTTCCCAATATTGTGTCCAATGGCTTTCCTTTTGCAGTCCTTTTTTGCAATCATTTTATTGAAGTTTATAAATACAAAGATAAAACAGTAATACACACTAAAGAAAATGTAAACAGCACAGATATAAAAAAGAAAAGAAAAAGGATCTATAAAAACTTATTCCCCCCTATTTCCACATAATTATAAACAATTTCAGTAATTTAACATCTTCTCTAGTACAGGTAGTTCTCCAGATGCAACAGGTCACTTAATGACCATTCAAAGTTATGACAAATCCCCCATCATGTTTCAAAGTTAGGAGGCACCCTACAGTCATTTGCCCTTATAATTTCTTTCCCCATTAGCTATTGAAAATAAATTCTCCATCCCTGCCCTCCAATCTCGATAATTTTTAACCACTTAATTTGCTAAATTTTCTGCATACCTGGAAAGATCTGTAAGTTACTTACAGATGACTCACTGCCAAGCTGAAAATATAAGAAAGGAAGGAAGGAAGCAAGCAAGCAATGAAAATCTTCCTGCAGCAGTTGAAGAAAAAGTTCTCCTTTAAAGAAAAAGTGGCTATGGCACAAATGTGCACCAAATGCTATGGCAGAAGCTGGGTCCTAAAGAGAGACAATGAGACAGGCAAGCAAAAAGCTTGGGAACTTGAAACCTCTTTCCAAAGGTTTCTAAGCTTTCTGCTGTCCAACTGCCTTTAAGACCCAGCTTCTGCCTTGAACATTTGCTTCACCTTTGTGCTTTACACACTTGTGCTTTGGGCTGAACTTTTTCTTCATCTCTTTTCTTTGCTTGCTTGCTTCCTTTCTACTCTTCAACCTGGAGTCAAGGTAAGCACAGATTGTGTCACCTCTTTCCAGGCATGCAGTAAATTTAACAATGAGGGATAGAGATTGGAGGTCAAAGGTGGAAAGTTTACTTTTAGTACCTAATGGAGAAAGGGGATGAAGATCAGATATTTTTTTTCTTTAAAGAAGAAATGTGAGTTTTTGGAGGGAGAAGGGGATTAAGTAAGGGAAAGCTTTTGGGAAACTTGTCCTGAACCTGCTGACTTTGCATAGAATAGGCTGGCATCACCAAGAGCCAGGAGAGGTTTGCAATCTCCAAATTGCCAATGGATTGGAGCAAAAGTCCAGCCCACAAATTGGGTTTAATGGCCAAGCATGGAAGCTTCTTTGGAAGCCTTTCTGGCTTTGGAACATGGTGCTATGCCCAAATCTATCTGATCTCTTACCCTTGCTGTCCTGTTTTGGGGTTTCAAAACTTTCTACTCCTTGTCTGCCTCCTTTATGGACCCATTTGGGTGGTGGGCCTCCTAGGGCTTCTCTCATCCATCCCTCTTGTTCACTTAACAATCCCCGGGTTCCTGTAACAGTGGAATCAGGGAGAGCAGGGGATAGGGATTGTGAAGAAGGCTATCTCACTTAATGGTTTTCACTACTTGTAATCGGCAGGCTCCGTTATCATCATAGGTTGAGGGTGACCTGTATTTCAATTTTTAAAAAATACTCTTCTTCCCATATCTCATACATTATCATACTTCATCATTCAGTCCTAATTAGCAAAGGTCTCTTAATAGCTGTCAGAAATAGTAATCTGTATTTTAACCTTAATTTTTAAAAAATGAATTTTATAATCCAATTTATCACTTTCTTTAAGAAATAAAGCAAGAGAAATCGTTCCCCTCCTTAATGCCTCATCACTAAGTCCTGGTCAAAAGGAAATCCTGTTAACAGATACCAGAAATCACAAAATACATATTGTAAGCTTGATTAAGCTCACGTTGAAGACCACTTTTACTTTTTTAAAAATTGATTTCTGATCCCATAAAAACTATCCCACAACTTGATTTCCTAGTCATTTTATACCTCTCCTTTCAGGAAGAGCTGATTAGTTTCTTTTTGTTTCCTCTCAAAAACAGTTTCCCTGATTTCACATATTCCTTTTGTAAATCCAAAATAAGAAAGCTTTCCAAGTCACTCTTCTGATTTTTTATTTGTATAATTATTAAGGCACCATCTGGTTTTATCTGTAAATCCATTTGGATCTTTTTCCATAGCACTCTTATACTTGGCATTTTAAAGTCTGTCTTCAGATCCACAGCATCTTTTTTTATGTAATTTTAAAATTTAAACTCCAATTTGAATCCACATTGAAATCAATCTCAGCTTCTGTTTTATCCAACAAAATATGTTATTCTTCCATGTCCTCTGTCACAATATCAGACAATCTTGTAAGTAATTTCTGAGTACATTGTTCTTCTATATTCAATAATATAGTGTTGCATTGTATTAATTGGCCTCTTCTCCTTTAATTATAATTTAAGTATAATTGTTCCTCCTTCTAGGACAGCCTTCAAGTCCACTCTTATCATCTGTTTATTTTTCCTATCAACAAAACTTTCCCATGGGATAAATTCTTACAATTAAATTTAGAAACGTCATAAATTATTATATAAATTTTTAAACAGTCTACAAGAAAATATTCTTTCAAGTTCATCTCGCCTCTTGACTTTTCAAAATCAACATTTTAGTTCCCCTTTTGTTGTTTCTTTAAAAAATCAAGCTTTTCTTTTTAATGCTTAAAGTTACATGGTGCTTCTTTCATCCGTGGTAAAAAGAGATTTTCCCAGTGACATAATGAAACCTCCCTTTGGAAGGTTCTTAACTTCAATTAATAAGCAGCTTTGTAAAATAGTTAGGAGAAAAAGTAGGTGAATCCAGTGTCTTTTTTAAAGGTGCTGAACTTAGTATAGGCACAATGATTCCCTCACTCCACCCCACTACCCCAACAATTGGAGCTCTCAAACTTACTGGTAATTTGCTGATCCTTGACTGAATAAATAAATATTTGAACTTCTGGAAATTGTTATTTTACTATCTGCTTGCAAGAGATTATGTATGGCGAAAATTTATGGGTGATCCATGTCATCTCCTTAATCCAGAGATGAGTACCGAGAAACTGATCCACCCACTGGCTATTAATTTCACCAGTTATTGGCTCCGTGAAAGGCAGAGCTGTGTTCAGTTCGCTATTGGTTTCCCTGGAAGTCCTTTCACCTTACATACTTGATAGGGCATTCTTCTTATTTTTTGTAATCTAGATGTAAATTACTGTTATTTTAACGATTAGAAATGTTTGTATCTTCTGCGGATGAGATTTGTTGGATCAGGATTAATTTGAAAACTGCTCTGCCATCTTTTTGTTGTTGAGTGCTAATGGATAATATTCTGGTTCAAGTAGAGTTCATCCTTTTGTACAGGTCTGTTGTTACTTGAAAATATTATGCAATGTTTCACAAATTTACTTTTCCTTGATGTAGGATCATTAAGTCACCCATGCATAAGTACTGTTTAGCTCTGCCTATTAATAAAGTGTGAGGAAGGAATGGGTAGAATTTTAGTGAAAGCCATGTTTAATTATAAGTTGTGGGCAACTTTTCTAAGATACTTTTTTAAGAGTAAATATTCTTTACATTGCCCTATTAGGTGCTTATATGAAACAAATTGTTACATTGCCATCTAGCCCTGGGAAGCAGCTATCCATTTATAGTACAATATGCGGCCTGTTTTAGAACCTTCTTTAACCTGGTGCTTCAGAGTTGGATTACATTTCCAATCATCCCAGGCTGAGTGAAGGTGTTTCATTGTACATTTGAATTGTTTTATTATTTTGTCTGGCTTTAACCTATTGTAAGCTGTCCCAGCATAATCTGGTTCTTTTATGCAGCATACACATTTTAAAAATTAGGAATTTTAAAATTTTAGAATAAGAAAAACAATTTCTAGAAAATTTTTATGGCTGTTACATAACTGTTTGTGAAAGGCATTTAGAAATTGCTGTCTTATAAACAGTAGTCTTAAAAAAAAAAGAGCTGATCCATGGACTTCTAAGAAAGCTTAAACGATGTTGAAATCTTTTCTCAATAAGCTATGGACCAATTTTAATTTTTCCAGCTCAACAGAATGTAGACAGAAATTATGTTAAAGCTTGGTAGTTTTATCTCTTAGTAGGATAACGCTATGAGAGAACATAATGGAACAAATTTGATAAGGCAGGAGAAAGAGGTTGAAAATGGACCATATCAATGTGGACGCTGTGGAGAAAAACACTGCTTTCCCCATCCATATCCATCCTTATATGAGAGGCGTTCTGGGCAGCTGCTTTAAATGTTTGCAGCTGCTCCTTTCTAAGCCCTCCCACCTGCAAGACATGTGACTCAGAGCAGACCATATGCAGCCTTCCCTCTCCTTCCAGCTGCACACTATTATATAAACGCACTGAGATGCAACACAAAGGAAAAGAAGAAACACTACCACAGGGGCAACACATTTTCCTCTCACACAGAAGAAACTACAGATGCCTTTTTTTGCCATTGCAGATAAAGGGATTGAAAGCATTCTAGAAGACATGCTCTGTGTGCTTACCCTGTTTTCTTTATTTTTTCCAACCAATTGAATTTTGGGAAGAAATTATCCAAAAGGCATTAGAATGCTGTCTAACTGCCTACATATCCTACAACAGCAACAACAACAACAACAATAATAATAATAATTTATTAGACTTGTATGCCGCCTTTTCTCCCTAAGGACTCAGGGCGGCTCAAAATATAAAAGCACAATACAAAGCATAATACAATAATCTACTTAAAAATAATTAAACAGTACAAGCCCAATAATACACTAAAACCAATTAAAATTACTTTAAACACCCCCCCTGGTTCAGTCCAGGCTGGCCTGCTGAAATAGCCAGGTCTTCAGGTCCTGGCGGAAGGAGCAGAGCGAAGGCCCAAGGGGAGCTGGTTCCACAGGGTGGGTGCTCCCACAGAGAAAGCCCTACCCCTGGGCACCACCAGCTGACAATGTCTGGTCGACGGTACCCCAAGGAGGCCCTGCCTGTGGGAGCATACAGGGCGATCGGGGTATGACGCCGGCAGGAGACGTTCCCGCAAGTACCCCGGACCCAAGCCATGTAGGACTTTATATGTGTCATTAATACCTTGAATCTCACCCGGAAGGCAACTGGCAACCAATGCAGGTCACACAGGAGGGGTGTAACATGGGAGTATTGGGACACTCCCATCACAGCCTGCACGGCCGCATTCTGCACCAGCTGCAACCTCCAAGTGGTCCGCAAGGGCAGTCCCATGTAGAGAGCATTGCAGTAGTCGATTTGGGAAGTGACGAGTGCATGAGTGACTGTCTGTATGGCATCCTGGCTCAGGTAAGGATGTAGCTGGCAAACCAGATGAACCTGGGCAAATGCCCCCCTGGATACAGCTCCCACCTGCTCCTCCAAACTGAGCTGTGTATCCAGGAGGACACCCAGGTTGCGCGCCCTATTCACAGGGGGCAACACCTCTCCCCCCATGACTAATGGTGGTATATCCTGAATAATCAGAGATGCCAGTATGTACAGCCACTCAGTCTTGGCTGGGTTGAGTCGAAGCCTGTTGTTCCCCATCCAGATCCGTACCGCATCCAGACAATGGGACATCATGGAGAGGGCATCTTTCAAGGCGGCGGGGAAGGAGCTCTCCCCTAAAGAAGCATTGACAACTGCCTGGAGTCAGCCACGTGAAACCTCCGTGGGGGCATAAACCAACCAGGAAGGACACGGGTCCAATAAACACGTGGTGGAGCTCAGCCTCCGCATGATCCTGTCCACTTCATCCAAAGAAACAGGCTCAAACTCAACCCAAATGGTATCGGCCAGACTCATCATCACCCCGTCCTCCGACTCCTGCCAGTCTGAGTCCAAGCCGGCCTGAATCTGAGCGACTTTATCCACCAGATGTTGACTAAATTCCTCAGCTCTACCCTGCAAAGGGTCCTTCCTCACCTCCCGGTGTAGGAGATAACGAGTGACCCTAAACAGGGTGGCTGGGTGATCATCTGCGGATGCAATGAGAGCGGAGAAGTAAGCACACCTCGCCACCCTCATCGCCACCAGATAAGTCCTAATATAGGATCTTAGATGGGAATGGTCAGTTTCGGCATGGCTCATCCTCCACCTGCTCTCTAGGCCCCTCCTTCGACGCTTCATCTCCCGGAACTCCTCCGAAAACCAGGGAGCTAACTGGGATCTGCAGTGAGGGAGGGGCTGCAAGGGGACAACCTGGTTGAGCCCTTCCAAGGCCTCCTGTTGCCAGGTGGACACTAAGGCTTTGACCGAGCTGTGGACAAGGGAAGTGGGAAATGACCCCAGAGCCGTCTGAAACCTCTCAGGGTCTATCAGGCATCTGGGGCAGAACCATCTAGTTGGCTCCTCATCCCAGCAGCATGAGGTGGCCTGCTGGAAGACCAGCCGCAGGAGATAATGATCAGTCCATGACAGGGGTTGACTAGTCGGTGAGCCCCCACCAAGATCATTACATCACTGCCCCGAGATGAAAACAAGGTCAAGCGTGTTCCCCCCCTTGTGAGTAGGGCCCTGAATTATCTGGGTCAGGTCCATGGCTGCCATGGAAGCCATTAACTCCCGAGCCAAACCCGATGCCTCCCCCAGAGAGGGCAGGTTGAAATCTCCCACAACTAAAAGCCTGGGGAATTCCGCCGCAATCTCCAAGAGAGCATCGAGCAGCTCGGGCAGGGCCGTTGCCATGCAGCTAGGGGATAGGTACATGAGCAACAGGCCCAACTGACCACCAGGGCCCAACCTCAGGAGGAGAGACTCACACCCGCCCATCTGCGAGACAGTGACCTCCCTTGGAAACAAGGTCTCCCTAATAACTACGGCCACCCCTCTGCCCCTACCATGGGCTCGCAGTTGGTGGAGCACCTGGAAACCTGGGGGACATAGATCACAAAGAGGGACCCCTCCTTCCGGTCTCAACCAGGTCTCCGTGATCCACGCCAGGTCTGTGGCCTCCTCCTCAATAAGTTCACAGAGGAGGGTGCCTTATTTACCGCGGACCTGGTGTTCATATAGACCAACCTAAGCCCAGGGACCTCACTTTCTGAGTCCCCAGGGGAGCGGGCGGAAACAAGAGGGTCGGAGCGCGCCACTGCTCAAAGATAGTGGGGCGTGTTCCCAAACCATGATTCAGCCCTCTGTCTCTCCATCTCCCGCCATATCCAATCGCCCTGGGAATTGCAATTCCCACCCTGACCCTGCAGGCCTCAAGGACCCCCTCACCCAAGCCCTCTGTGCCGTGACCCATTTCCGGTCTGGACTGAACCAAAGTATGATTCAGTGGGACCACCCCAGGTACCCGACAGAAATGATTTCCCACCCTCCTCCCTAGCCCTTTAAAACATCTAATTAAAAAAGTTAAAAGTTTCCCCTTATGCACCCTCTTAAATTATTTCCACTGTAAACTCCCCTTTTCAATCACGTGATCCAGAATGAAGCAGGCACCATCCGTTCACATGATTCCCAAGGTACACTTAATGTAAAAACCCACAAAGATGCAACAGGAAGGCAGAGAAGGAACATATGCATGTACGCAGTAACTTATATATACTATCTTCACATATAAATTAGCAGGCAATGGCAACATGTATGCACATCCTGATTAGTCCCCTGAGATAAAATAGCATGCTCAAACTTATCTGTTACTTCATTACTTGGAATGAAAACTTCTAATGATAGAACTGGTAGATGCCTTCTGATCAATCAGGCATAACTGATGATAAGGTTGGAAACATTTCTAGAAGCCATGTCCTGCATACTTGAGTTTTTTTTTAACTTTGGGGAATGGGATATTGCTTTAGAAATGCCCATTTACCATCTTTTAAGGAAATATTAGCATATGCACTGAAAAATAAATAAAGCATTATTGTTTTGCATAGCACAAACTTGCTTTAGACAAATGTCGCTCTCCACGGGAGATGAGTAATTCAAAAATGTGAAAAGTAAGTAAAATCTGAGCAGCATTTCAATAGTATAGCGTTCCATTGTATTAATGGGCACAAGCTTGCAAGATAACTTATTTCATAATAATCTATCTTGCAAGCTTAGTTAAATTAATAATATAAATACATAATTATATCTGAATTGCATTGTATAAAATTGTCGAGCATTGTTCACTGAAATGCAAATGACAAACAGCAAAGCAAGAGCTAAACTGTGAAGTCTTCACAGTTCTTCCTATTATATGTATTCTGCTAAAAGAATTGTGAACTAGTTAATTGAATAATTATTCCAGCTTATTAAAAAGCTGTGATTTTTTTCTACATTATTATTATTATATTATTATATTAATAATAATAATAGGTTTTATATACCGCCCTTCTCCCCAAAGGGACTCAGGGCGGTTTACAGGGCATTAAAAACATACAATACAAATATTAAAATTAAAATTAAACTCTAATTAAGCCCCACCCATATCAAATTTTGGAAATTTAAGAACAATGGTTAAAAACAATAATTCCAATCCAAAAATTTTAAAATATCTCATGGGGATAGATCGGCTTGCTTAAACAGCCATGTTTTGAGGGCGCGGCGAAAGGCTCTCAGGTCGGGGACAATCCGGATCTCTACCGGTAGCTCATTCCAGAGGGCAGGGGCCGCCACAGAGAAGGCCCTCCCCCTGGGGGCCGCCAGCCGACATTGTTTGACCGACGGCACCCTGAGGAGGCCAACTCTGTGGGCCCGCACTGGTTGGTGGGAGGTTGTCATCGGCAGTAGGTGGTCTTGCAAGTACCCTGGGCCTAAGCCATGGAGTGCTTTAAAGATCAGTCTACATGAATTAAATACCTGTATTTACTGAAAAAAGAGTACTTTTTGAGCTATGCGGAACCCCTTCTGATTAATTTCTAATTAATTCTATCTAATTTCTTATTTTTATAAAACTAAAATATAAGGATAAAAAAGTACATATTATAGCTAAAGGAAGTGCTCTTTGGAACATGTTAGTACAAAGAAAAGATTTGTTTTTGAAGTATTAAGATGCTACGTATGTCCCTTTTGAGACTTGTGTTCTATATAAAAAATTCTCTCTGCCTTTATAGAATAATCCTGGTTTTGAGACCTGATTTTTCATCGACTTCCAGGTCCTAATCAAAGTCCTAGCCCTTTAAATCCAGTACAGCACTTACATCAGGAATTTTCCTGTAAAAAATTGACTCCATTCATTTGATCCAATTATCTTGAGAGTTCCTGCTCATAAACCTTGTAATCAATGGGAGTTAGTCAAGGTAGTAGGCCTTGTCCATGGTAGCCTCTGTACTACTAAACAAGCTTACCCCTACTCACTTTCTGGAAGTTTGTAACTATTGTGATGATATTGTACAGCAGTGCTTTCTCAACCTCAAAAACTTTCCCACCCAGCATACCATCTTGGAGTTGAAGTCTAAAGTTGCTGAGATTGAGAAAATACTGTTGTAGAATGACTACCAGTGAAGAAATTACTGTTGCAGTTTTGGAAATGAGGTGTTGCCTTAACATTTCAGAGAGAGGAGCTGTGTTTGCACAGCAGTTAGTTTATCTGCTTATCCTATTTGAATACTCAAGGTGTTATCTCTATTAGGATACTTATATAAATTTTTATGCCTACTAAAACATGGTGTTAGTGAAAAAGACTTTAAACAAAAGCTCTTAAGTTTTTTTCCTGCTCTAAATTAGTCATTTTGTTTTGATTTGTTACCATCTCCTGTTCCGAAACATACACAAATGGATGCCTGTCCTTGATCAATGTTGCTTGACTGCAAAATCAAATTTTATCCTTTGAACAATGCCCAGAAAAGCAAGACAGAAGATTAAAGAATGTATAGTTTATGTAACCAATATCCCTTAAAGATAACCATATTTTCAGCTAAAGGGGTAAAAGTGCTTCAACATTTGATTTATTCTGTATTGAGACTTGGAGTTTAGAAGTAAAATAAGGTTTTCTCAGATTTTATTCAAGGGAGAAGAAAATGACTAGAATTAAGATATGATTAAATTAATAGGCAAATTATGACTTCAGAACTGTAAAAATGTTTTTCCTGTAAAAGGATGTTCTTAGAAGCAAGTATAAAAAGTTAGCATACTTTAAAATATATTGTGATTAAAGCTGCTGTATTGCTCAGCATGGGATCATGGAGATACTGACACAATAGCATAAATCATCATGCACTGAATCTGGGTGTATTTACTTCCATTAACAATTTGCTGCAAATAATTGGTAGCTCTTCCTCTTGTGGTGGAGTAGTTTATATGGGTGAGGGGTACTGATTTAAAATTTGAATCTGTGAAGCTAGGTAAAGTACTATGGGCCATAGTAGTTAGGAGTTTTGGAAGAAGTATCTGCACACCAGACTCACAAGCTTTGGATCATTTCATGTCATATACATTCTTTGTTCTCTTTTAGGTTGTCCTAGATTGGAACCATGTATTGGCATTTTCCTCTCCTCTTTGCTGCCTTGACGTCAACCTATGTGTGCTTTCCTCAAAACCATTTGTCACTGGAAGAATTGGGATCGGACATTGGAATCCAAGTTTTTAATCAGCTGGTCAAAACCAGAGCTGGTGATAATGTTGTGGTTTCTCCGCATGGAATTGCATCAGTGCTTGGGATGCTTCAGCTAGGAGCAGACGGCAAGACAAAGAAGCAGCTGACTACAGTGATGAGATACAGTGTAAATGGTCAGTGGTTTCGATCTATTTCCAGATATGGCCTTTTTGTATTGATTTCTGAAATAAATTCATCTGTGCCATAACTTTTCCATAAGCACGCAAAGGAATCTGTAGAAAACAGTGATTACTGTTGCTCAGTACATTAAACAGTTATCATGTCCTAATGCATACTAAGTAGATGACAGTGAAGCATTATCTCTCATACCAGAAGGCATTCTTGGCTCCAGTGTTTGGCACAAATGCTAAGCACAGTAAATCTAACAAGAACTGATTTCTTGGTTCCAGACTAAGCAGGATTGAATTTCATTGCCAAAAATGTGCCAAAAACACAAAATGCCACCTGCCTCTTGCTCCTGATGCAGGATGCATACATATCCGTGTGACCATTTACATGATATTTATAAAATATTATTGTACTTCCTGGCAACTTAATAGTATAATCTGCCAGTTGTGGGAGGAGAGCAGTTGCCATATCATTGCTCTTGCCATATCAAACTTTACAGAGTTCTACTGGTACTTTTCTGCTCAGCTGAGTGCTTTTTTCAGCCCATATCCTTGGTGTTTTTTCCATCCAGAAACTTTCCCTTTAATGTTTTATATTGAAGCTTAATAAGAAAACCACCATCTTGTCACAGATTGCTTCAATGACTAATAACCAGGTAGTGATCTTTTTGTTTACTATGGGATGCACTTTTCAAACTAAAGGATTTTATTACCTATGAAATATGCGAGCAGAGAAATAGAACCATGGTTTAAGTACTCTGACATATATACTGTGATTTTCCCTCCATCTGTCCTGCAGATTCAATCTTTTTAGTGTATTTAACTGTGTGGGAGACAGGCTTCCATCCTTAAAAGACTGTAGCTTTAGTTATTGTATTTGTGTCAGATTTTTGCTAAGTATGTTCCAGGATGTATGATCCTCAGTTAGCCTAGAAATTTCCTAAACCAGTCTTCCTGAAACAATAAATCTTCAGATATTTTAGGACTACCACTTCTAGAACGTCTATTTATAGCACAGCCATTGGGCCTAAGAATTCTAGATTGTATAGTATCAATATAGTAGGAGGAATAAGTTGGATAAGACTTTTAAAAACAAATTTAGAGATAGATTCCATTGAAACAATTAGAGCTGCTTTGGTTTGTGATTGAAGGCTTTCTACTGAAGAGAGCGCTAGTATCAAGTCATAATAAATAAGACTGTAGGATGCAACAAGAATCTTTGTTTTTGTTTCAACTGACCACTTTGACTTAGAAAATCACAGGTGAACAGCAGCAGATTGGCATCTACTGATGATGAGCTGTAATAGATCACAAAAAATTTCTGCTTCCTAGATTTGTTTTTAGCACTGTCAAAACTCAGAAAGTTCTTAATTGGGAAGAAAGCTACCAGTATCAGGTTTATAAGAGTCAACTTATAGGGGAAGATGGGCAACATAAAAGTGAATTAATTAATTAATTAATTATATTTACTAAAAAATTTAATGTTTGAACATTTGCTTAGATGTTCTGTCATTGCTGATCCCCTTTTGATCCACTGTTTGAGGATTCTAGACTGTGAGTTCTAGTTCTACCTTAGGCATGAAAGCCAGCTAGGTGACTTTGGGCCAATCATCTCCTTTCAACTCAACCTACCTCACAGGCTCATTGTGGGGGGAAATAGAAGGAAAAAAGATTATTATGTATGTTCATTTATAAAGTAATAAACATGGGATAAAAGAAAAATCTAAAATAAAATTCTAGTAAAAAAATAAAGTTAGATTCTGAAAACCAAGTGTGCTTACCTTTTTCTTAATTGACTTCTCTAACCCAAATAATTATTGGTTTTATATATCTCCCTTGTTAATAACTAGTTCATTTATGAAGTTAAAACAAAACAAAACAATCAATACAATAAAACAAATCAGGAGCGAAATCTCATATAAAGGGAAGTACAGACTTGAATGGTATGACTGTGCCACATAATCTTCTAATGATGGTTAGCAAACAATTTATAAATGAGAAGGCCCTTTAGCCTACTGAATGCTTCCCATTGTTTAAAGTGTCTGTGTATATATGTGTCTATATACTTTCTTTGTTTTTCAATTAGGAGTTGGTAAAGTATTGAAGAAGATAAACAAAGCTATTATCTCAAGAAGGAATAAGGATATTGTTAAAATTGCAAATATAGTTTTTGCAAACAGCGGGCTGAAAATGGAAGCACCTTTTGTTTCTAGAAACAGTGAGGTATTTCAGTGCCCTGTCAAAAATATAAATTTCAAGGATCCGAATGCTGCTTCTGACACTGTGAACCAGTGGGTCAAAAATAAAACTCATGGTATGTGACAATTTTCTTTTTCTCATTCTCCTTCTCTACCTTAATTTGCTGTTTCTTTTCCCCAATGGCTAAAATTTTAGTTTCAACCATTGTGTAGTGGCATAAGAATATAGCTCACCATGTGATTTCTCTTAAGTTGCTTCATTTTTTTACTTAATATAATAACATGTCAAAAAATGTCCTTTACTTTCTACTGCTGAATTGAAGTTGGGTTTTGTTTTGTTTTGTTTTTTAGGTATGATCGACAGTGTCCTAACCCCAGATGATATTGACAGTGCTCTGACCAGACTAGTAGTGATAAATGCAGTATATTTTAAGGGATTATGGAGGTCCCGATTTCAACCTGAAAACACAAAAAAGCGAACTTTCAATGAAGGTGATGGAAAGACTTACCAAGTGCCTATGCTGGCTCAGTTGTCAGTATTCCGATGTGGTACGTTCAATAACATTTTAAAATTATCAAATTTACTGTCCTCTATAATTTTGTAGACTAAGATTAAGTAAAATATTTAATGGTATTGTGCAGATCATTTAGAAAAGAATTTCACAAAGCTACCCAAGAAAGTGTTTCTCAGAAAGTCAAGGTAATCACATATCTTGAAGCTTACATATCCATTTGGAGTCTTTTCTTATCTCCTCAGCATCTTTGAACATCATAAAGATACTGTCACTGGCTTTGTTATGAAACATGTATCCCCGACATCAATCCTTGTTATACATTGTCATGAAATAATGGAGAATGTATAAGTTAATATCTTTTGTAGGAGATCCAGTCTAAAGCTTTTTCCAACTGCACAGTCATTGGCTATATACAAATAGGCAAAACTTTTGACTAAAATCATACTTTATTATAGTATATCATAGTAATACTGGTAGTCCGCAACTTACAATAGTTCATTTAGTGACTGTTCAAGGTTACAACGGCACTGAAAAATTGACTTATGACCATTTTTCACACTTACAACCATTGCAGCATCCCTGTGGTAGTGATCAAGATTCAGACACTTGGTAACTGAGTCATATTTATGATGGTTGCTGTGTCCTAGGATCATATACTGTAACTACCTTTTGTGACCTTCTGATAAGCAAAGTCAATGGGGAAGTCAGATTCACTTAACCCTGTTACAACTGCAACGGTTCACTTAACAACTGTGGCAAGAAAGGTGGTAAATTGGGACAAAGTTCACTTAACAACTTAGCAACAGAAATTGTGGGCTCTTTTGTAGTCATAAGTCAAATACTACCTGTAGTCTAATTCTGTAAATATCTGGGTTATTCCTGGTGGTAGCTTTAGTTTCTGATCATATAGGCAAATTTGAAGAGTAAATTGGCCTTGATTAGCATAGTTGGTATGTTAGTCTGTGGTATTGAAAGCAATAAAACATTCTGACATTTAAAATATCCCAATTAGGTTCTGTTAGGCTTGAGTCAGGAAAATGGTTTCCTCCTCCATTCCATTCTTAGATTACCACCTACATTTCATGTCCATTTGATCTTACTTCATGTCAAAATACAAAAACAGTTTTTGTACAAAAGTAGTATTTATATTGGCCCTCCTCATCCACATCTGTAGGCTGACTGAGAATAACACTACAAGATTTCAACCCATATGTGTTTTAAAGTAATTTTATTCACTTCCTGTTTTATAGGCACAACAAGCACTCCTAATGACTTGTGGTATAATACTATTGAATTGCCATATCATGGTGAAAGTATCAGCATGTTGATTGCTTTGCCTGCACAAAGTTCAACTCCCTTGTCTGCTATTATTCCTCACATTAGCACAAAAACTATACAGAGCTGGATGACAACTATGGTTCAAAAGAGGATACAGGTCATTTTGCCCAAGTATGTACTTTTTTTCTCATTTTAATAGAACAAATATAATTGCTAGTTTTACAGCTAGTCTCATACATTTGATGTGGCTCCCCTAGGTTTACAGCAGAAGCAGAAACAGATTTAAAAGAACCTCTCAAGGAACTTGGCATTCGAGATATGTTTGATCATTCAAAGGCAAACTTTGCAAAAATAACAAGTGAGTTACCAGCTATTGCTAATGTTTATGCCTTCAGGAATTACACATATAATAAATAGAATAAATTGATGTTTTGACTTTATGTATATTATTCTTGAATATTAATTTGAAAAGGAAACCTGGGGTGCTACATTATTTCCCAGAAAATAGATCTCCATATGTTGAACCATAGCTTTCATTTTTATTGACTATTGGTTGTGCTGATTGGGGCTAGTGAGAATTATGGTTCAACAGTCTGAAGAACGTCAGGCTACATTTGGTATAGGGTCAGAGGTGCATGTTTTTCTATGCTATGTGTTTGATTTACATCAATAATGTGAAAAATCTGATTTATAAATAGAGAAAATTAGCAGACTGTGCTAGTTTATGTTCTCCGGAGACAAAAATTAGGCAACCCCATTTTATCCTAGTCCAGCCCTGAGATTTATTTATTTATTATTTATCTATCAAATTTATATAACCTCCCATCTTACCTATGGATGGTACATAATAATGTAATGATGAGGCAAAATATTGTTTCTAAACAGTGCATGAACCCATAAAGATGGATTGAATGGGCTATGGTTGGAAAGATGATTTTGGTTTCTGCTACATGCGTATATTTGTTTAATTTTGATTATGAAATTATGTCAAAATTGTAATCATGTAACATATTATGATAATTCTGAATGGTAATGGTAAATAGGAGCTGAGAAGCTGCAATACTAGAATGTAGTATTGCAGGCTAACTCTACTCACTGCCAGGAGTTTGATCCTCATAAAGGAAAATATTTATAGCTCAGGGTTGACATGCGGGATCTCTTTACCAGCACTGATCATGTTACCTAGTCTGGGTAATGAAACATCTGCAAGAAAACAAGCAAGAGAAACAAGCAAGGACCCCTCAGTTCGATCCTGACCAGCTCAAAGTTGACTCAGCCTTCTATCCTTCCAATGTAGATAAAATGAGGAGAGACAGATTGTTGGGAGCAATATACTGACTCTGTAAACTGCTCAGAGGTTACTGGAAAGCAGTGGTACTCGACCTTTCTGGGTCCGTGGACCAGTAGTAGTAGTAGTCAGGTGGGCAGAATGGGACAACTTGCCACAGCCAACTCGCTGTGGCCAACTTGCCATGGCCAACTCACTGCAGGACAATTTAACAATTCTATTTAATTATTTAAAATAAAAAAATATTTTAATTTTTGCAATTCACATTTAATTCTGTTACACTTTCTTTAATGCTTCTATTTCAATATTTCTTTGATATTAGTGTAATTCTTGTCCTGCAGTGAGTTGTCCTGCAGCAAATTGGCTGTAGCAAGTTGGTCGTGGCAAGTTGGCTGTGGTGAGTTGGTCGTGTCAAGTTGGCCATGGCGAATTGTCATAGACCCTGGGGAGAGATTATTTTGTTTGTGCACCCGCCGCTCATGCAAATGGAACTTCATGCGCTAATTCACTGCTTGCATGGAACTTTGCACCTAGATTAACAAGATATTTAGAAATACCTTTTAGGTAATTGGACTATTAGCTGTGAAAGTTATATGCCTCACAGAAACATAAGATTAGAGTATCTTAAACTTTACATTGTTCAGGGTGTGTATATATGGTACTTATTTTTTTAAAAAAATATGCTGATTTGCATTGGTTTTCCTTTTATAAAAGAATAAAAAAATAAAGTTTGTGTACTAAATAATTTTGAAAAAAATAATTCATTCTGCCTGGAACTTGGATCCATTCATGCAGACTTTTGGAGTGTTTCAATAAACAAATATAGTAAGTGGTTAATACCTCTTGATCACTTTTGCGTGTAATTGCTTTGTCTTGCCCTACAATAAATGTTTTAATTTATACTGATTCATATGACATGAATATCATCATTGGAACTTTTTATTAGATTAGAAGATAACAGTATCTGTAATAAATAAAATCAGAACTACATGTGAAATATTTTGATATGAATGGAAATCACATGTATGGAATCAGATTTTCATTAACTTTTGTTGCTCTGTGTTTTCTTTAATTGAAAATGAAATTTCATTCATACATGTATGTTATGGTTGACCCTGTAGGATCAGAAAACATTTATGTGTCTCAGCTCTTGCAAAAAGCAAAAATTGAAGTAAGTGAAGATGGAACCAAAGCTTCTGCAGCAACAAGTAAGTATTTGTTTGATTTAAATCACCAAAAAGTTTTACAAATACTGAAATAACATTAAGAAGCTATATTTTAATCCATTCCAAAAAGCTCCCCTCACTTTTTTAAAAGCCTGTGGAATTTATTCTTATATAAGACAAAAATTAATAAAGAGGCATTTGGAATTTGTCCTGAACATTGTAACATAGAATATTATTTCCTAACTATTACAATCGGACCAAAATACAGTTTAAGGATTCCATGTTTAATTCTGCCAGGAAGAAATTTTGCTGGATCCTGACCAACAATCTTGATTTAAACTATTCTCAACAGAGCTCTGATATAACCATGTATGCAGATCTGAGCACTAGAATACAGTAATTTAAAACTTAATACTATATTTCATATTATCTCTACTTGTAATACTTTTTCAAGTAATGGTGTATATTGATTTAGAAAACATTTTACTGTCTAACTTGGCACAGGTAACTTAATTATATGTACAAATAAAATAGCTGGTATATTGTACTGAAATCTTAAATGTTACGTATTTGCTTCATACTTACAAAAACATTGGTTGCACTTACAATATAATCTTTTTTAAATATGCATTCTTAAAAGATCTGTATTCAGTATCAAAAGTATGTATGACACTGTCCTGTTTTTCCTGTTAAAATTTTCATGTTCTTCTTAGAGCCTTTTGGAATACATGAATTTTATCCATTTATAATTAAATATTGATATTTGAATTTGAATATGGCTCTTAGAACCCTATACAAAATTAAACAAATGTGACTGGCAGGGGGGAAAACTGTTTTTGCTAAAACTAGACCATTTGCATTATTCTTTTTGTTGTTTTTCTTCCATGATAGAAAGTTGCACATTTTAAAGATCTGTTTTAACTGAGAAAAAATTAATTTATTTTTTAAAAAGCATTTTTCCAACTCATAGAATGTTTTTATCTAACTTGTAAAAAGATAAATTAATTTCATATGGTAGTGATTCCGAGCAAAGAACAAGTAATCATTCAAGTTTTTTGTTCTGTTTTGTCTAGCTGCAATTGTAACAGCTCGGTCATCACCTCCTTGGTTTGTAGTGGATCGACCATTTTTATTCTTCATACGGCACAACCCTACAGGTAATTCTATGTCACACTTTTTAATATATTAACTAAATTCAGATGGCATTCCTCCATAGACAGACCTGCAGCTCAAAAACATTTCAGACTTGCTTCCGTGTCTTTCAAAATAAGGTTCCCAAACTCCTTCTACTTTATTGTTAATAAGAAATGTCTTTTCCTGACAGCAACATAGTAATCTGCAGCTGTGCAGGATTTAAACACTTAGGAATTGTTGCCAGGAACAAATAGATTCTGTGTTTCATTAGTGTATTTCTTAGCTAATCTACATATTATGATGCATGCCTTGAAATAAAATGCCAACTCTTTGGAAGAGCTGAGTTCTGGCATCAGTTTCCAGATATGGGCAGCTTAGGACATCAAAGGCACATTATGCAACTCTGAAGATGCACAGTGGCCAATTGTCAGCCACACATCTCAGGGCTTTGATCCATTTCTCATTGATATTCTAAACTAAACATAAGCCAGTTGCTAGGGAAGCTACTGTTTTCCCCTCTAAATATGACTCTGAAGGGGATTCAAATGATGGTACATTTTAACAACCACAAAAAATACATTTAGTGTTTTATCATTTTTTCTTCCACTCTACCAAAAATTCACATACAGTAAAGACCCAAAAAATTAAATCTGCTTTGAAGTAATATTTTAATTATATAATTAGACATATTTAGGAAAATACTGTACTTATTCAATGATGACAAAAAATTTGCGAACTTTAGTGCTATCCATACACCGCAATAGTCAAAGCAACATATGTACCCTGAAGATGGTATTTAATTTCATTGTATGAGGTACAGTGACAATAAACTAAACTAAAACTAAACTAAATTTCATTTTAATCCTCTTAATAGATATAGATTTAAGTTAAACAAGCAATACAAAAAAAACTGGAGTGTGATGTCTAAGTCGAATGCACTAAGCCAATATACAGTGTCTTTGTTGAAAAAAGTATACGATTTAGTTGCCCTTGCCAAAGTAAATGAGAACCACTCTGAGATCACATTGTATAAAGTTAAACCATGGTTATTGGACATATCAGTCTCTCTCTATTGGTTTCACAAGTTCTTTGTGATGTAGTGCCTTTAAGTGGCTAATCACAAAAGCTCTTGGATCCCTATAACACACACATATACTCACATATGTGTGTGTGTGTGAGAGAGAGAGAGAGAGAGAGAGAGGGGAGGGGGAGAGAGAATAGAGGAATTAGAAATTAATTGTGGTTCTTTATACAGGTCCATTGTAGTACATATTTTCTGTCTTGTTGCCTTGCTTCTACCTTGGAGAAAAATTACTTTCCTCCTATTCGTTCTGTCCCTAAGATCTGTCTGTTTCTTAATATTACCTTTGCATAATTAAGACAAATAGAATACTGTTTAAAAGTGTAAGATAAAAGTTAATTATCTTTATTGGAATTACCATTATCAGGATATCAAAGATGAGTTTGCAATGCTTTCAGTTCTTGTTCATTCCTGTTTATTTATCACCAGTATATTCAGTTCTCGTTAACATGCGATGTCCAAGTATTAACAAGTCCTTAACAAATCTGCAAAGTTTATTTATTAGGAAGTTATTGTGAAATGTAATTTGCCAGCAGGAAGGAAAGACCATGAAGCATTAAGAATGTGTTTACAAAATAGCATCATAGTATAGTTTAAAGAACGAAGAAAGCAAAAGAGACAAAACACAAAAAACTCAGATAGTAAGTCAGTGATAGCAAGATAACCAGATGGCCATATTACCACCACAAAACACCATACATTTGGGAAGTGAAGATGCAAAAAACAAAGAGGTTATAATATAATGAGAGGGTAGTCATATGCCTAGAGTGTAGCTGTGATAAGACTGATTTTGCACTATTAAGTCAGCTTCAGCTCCCAGTAACCACGTAGATTTTTCCGATGATAGTCTGTCACTAACATGGTCCCACAAGTACAACAGAACATTGTTTAGTTTATCATACAACTAACCTAGTTTTTACCTCTTCAAATATATGCTTCTGCATAGTGTCTAGCTTTTGCTCTTGAATGTTTCTCTCTTCATTCACAGTCATTTTTTTTTCTTGTTCCAACAACTCCAACAGAGTTGTTGTGGGAAAATAGGAGGAAGGTGTGTTGGTGAATATGCTTTGAATTATTTGTAAAAAGAATAAAGGTGGAATATATAAATAAATAAATAATAAAGTCAAATTCGAGAAATATATTCCTGTAGTATTAGCATAAATGAGATATTTGAGCATTCTTAATCTCAGCTGTATTCTGATATATTTAAAATACTTATTGAAATACATTGGTTTTAGACAAATATTGATGAGATTTTTTTCAGCTACTAAGATAACGTAATAAATCTAAACATTAAAAAGATATTTAAGCCCTCAAGTAACTTATTAAAAACATCTAAACCTGGTAAGATATTTATGCAAATATTTATGAGAAATAAAAGACTCATTTGTCAGCTGTTTTCTTAATGGTCTTATTTTTTCCCATGGTGAGCAGACACAAAATTTTAATGTATTTCCACGCCCTTACAGAATATTTAGAAAAATATGTCCTTGATTTTGACATAAGCAAAATTAAGAATCATTAAAAATAGACTCTTATTGGGATATTTGTTTTTAAATAAATTGTTCATTGAATTAAAAATATTTTACATGGTTTAAGGATTTTTTAATGAAATAAACTTAATAACAGATTGAAGTATTACAATATTATAAGTATTACAGGCCTGTGGTGGTTCAGTGGTTAGAAGAATGCAGGATCGCAAGCTAACTCGCTGTTCACTCCAGGAGTTCGATTCTAAGTGGTTCAAGGTTGACTCAGCCTTCCATCCTTCCGAGGTTGGTAAAATGAGGACCCAGATTGTTGGGACAATATGTCGACTCTGTAAACAGCTTAGAGAAGACTGCAAAGCACTATGAACCAGTATATAAATCTAAGTGCTATTTGAATCAAACCATAACATTTGAAACACTATGGAGATTTATGAGAATGTAACTGCTAACTGCCATCTAGTAGTTATATATATCAATCAGTAACTTTAGAAATTGCTGTTTAGATGAACACTTTTGTCTTGAGAATTGTGAATTGATACAATTTCTGCAATAACATTTCTTGTTCAGGTGCTGTTTTGTTTATGGGACAAATCACCAAACCTTGAGTACAGGAAGAGATTCTTTCCTTCTGAAGAAAACTAAAGATTGATGCCTTTGTACTGTTTAAATATTTTTGTACCCTGTTTTTCAGCTATGTACTAGCTTTGGGAATGTTGGTCATCTAGTTTTTGAAAAAGAACTTTAAGTAGCTGGAATTCTTTATGGAAGAATAAAATGCCTTTTTTGAAAACATTGTAAAGTTCCTTAAAACTACTGATTAGCTCTCTGTGCTAACAACTTTTGAAAATTTGTTGTTCTATTTCATATTGTCTTTAAGCCCAGTTGAAATTAAAGGGACAAGTCTGATTTTGGTTTGGATTGGATTTGCTTATGCCTTTCTATTACTACAATTGGATGAGGCATTTGCTATTAGAAAGCAACTGAAAGCTTTAGCATTTTTTATTTTAGATTGTGCATGTTGCTGAGATTTAAACAACTAATGACCCAATTAATGCCTTTGCATTGGTGTAATGTAAACTTGTCATTGCTAGTATACACTTTCTATAGATTTAAATTTTATATTTTTTGTACAAAGGAAAATAAAATCATAATGAAAAGTTGAAGAGTCAAAGTGCAAGAGTCAAAGTGATATTGGAGGGAAATGATTACTCACAATTCAGAAAGTTGAAAGTAAACTGTTACTAACATGAAATTTCCATGTGATAAAATAATTCCTGTAAGGATGATTTGCACTTTGGAATACTTCTGTTAAGTAAATTTTCAAAATGTTCCATTCTGTCTGCATGTTAGTAATTTATTATATACCATAAGGGTGCAATGGGCTCAGTGATCAAAGATGCTGAAATTGTTAGCTGGAAAGCTGACAGCCCAAGTTCAAGCTTCTAGCGCCACACAACAAAGTGAACTCCTTTGCTAGTCCCAGCTCCTGCTCACCTAGTGGTTTGAAAGTATGCAAGGGTGAGTAGATTAATAGGTACTACCTCAATAAGAAGGTAACATTCCATGCACCTTTATATATAGCCATGCTGGCCACATAACCACGGAAAATGTCTTCAGACAACACTGGTTCCTTTGGCCAAGAAATGGAGATGAGTACCCTGCCCTAGAGTTGGACACAACCTTTACCTTTTTTATTTGGAGAATAATGTCAACTATATTCCTGAAATATTTGTAAGCTACAAATATTTTAAACCAATATCTTCAGATGTAGGAGAAACTATACATTATTGAAATAGCCCTAACATTGTTTTAAAAATGTTAAAATTATTTCTCCCAAGAATATAATTACCCTGGGTAAAGCTCTGTTTTTTCCTTATGTCCTGAAAGAAGTTGAAACTTTTTCATCTATTGGAAAGTATTTTAATTGTTCCAAATAATATGTGCTTTGTATGTCCTTCAGATATGCTCCTCTTAAAGATAATTTTGGTACATTTCAATGGAAGATTTTTGTAATAGCCTCCACATGGATATGAAGCATATTTTCTGCATTAGGCATAAATACTCTAGAAGGCTGAATGTGGAAAAAATGTTATATATAATCATGGACATCAGTATTGGTTGTTAAATCAATTGGTTTTTCCAAAATGTATTCTATTCAATGCTGGGATTCTCCAGGAACTTGATTGGAAAAAAAATGAATTAAAAAAAATCACATCCTGCCAATTTTCTACTACTAGAGCTTAATAACAGATTCTATTGCCTAAAAACATTTGAAAAACCCATGTTAAATTGCTGTTTTATTTGTAACATAAAAAATGTATGTTCAATGTAACTTTATTTTATTTAACAATGTTTGTATATCACTCTATTGCAAGTCTAAATGATTCACAATAATTGAACAGATCATAAAACTACTGTTACATTAAAATTACCAAATAGAAAAAAATCTATATAATCACCATAGACCAAATGTAGCAGCTACACTTCTTATTAAAGTATTCTCTAGAGACCCAGGAAAGATACTGCAATACTTTTCATCTCTTTTGGAATACAAGGAAAGGGCAATCCCAATCTGGAAAGGTGTTTTCATAGGGCCACAGCAACCAAGGGAAAGGCCAGCCCACAATTCTAAACCATCTGGGGAGAGAGAATCAAGACCATACACAGGGTAGGATAATTCTACTTTGAGGAGCCAATCCTGTAGAAATCTGGATCTTCAGATGTACAGATGAAGCTGCTGGTACAGATTACCATATGCTTGTTTACATAAAGTACTTAATATGTTCGGATGATCTTTATTGCTCTTATTGCTGCTTCACACTTTTCCTAATACTCATTAAACAGATGCTAGATCAGAAGTCATACAAATTTATTAGCAAATTATGACATGATAAAGAATGAGGTAATTACTTTCAAGCTTTTTCTTGACCTTATTTTATGTCTATGTTGAGTGTAGGAATGGTATAGTTTATTGACTCTTTGGGGTAAGGTTTGGCAATAAAAGTATTTGTGGAAAGGAACCTGGAAACCAAATATTGTCTGCTACATTATAATTCCAAAATGGAATATAAGTGAGAATTGTACATAACAGTTAAAATGTATTTGGTTAGAAAACTATTTCTACAAACACACAGAAGAGTGTCAGGAGCAGTTGTGTAGTTTTATTCATTTGAGAACAAACTAAAACTTGAATTGCAGAATATTTGTTTTGGAAGACTCAGTATTGTTATTCCTGGTAATTGTGAAAATGTACTAGTCTGCTTTTGGATATTCTGAATTGCTTGCATATCTTTGCCAATGGATTGCTTGCATATCTTTGCATATCTTTACCAGGGGTCCATGTTTGTTCTATGTTATATAAAAAATGTGAAAAAAGAACACCAAAGTTTGGTGCTTTTTTCAAGTGTGCAAAAATAGAAGATATCTAGAAAAAAGTAATATGTTGTAGTACATGCTGCTAAACCAAAGTTTGTAACCTTGGAATTGAAAATGGAAACCAAGTCAATGAGAGATAAAACTATTTTGATCAGCTGAATGACTAGTCAAAATTCTCCTTCAAATTGAGGACTTGATGAAAACCTGGGATGGTTTTGGATCTTTGTGATCCACATCCCTACTGGAGCCAGAGAATGAGCCTACCCTGGTATGCCCATTCTCTGGTTCTCTTCATACATTTTCTCCTTTTTCTTGGAATTGTAAAACAATCACTGGAGACTGTCAATGGGTAATTTTTGATATTAATTTTTCCTCACTGTAGTCTCACTGTCAAAGAAGGAATCTTATCAAGGTCAAAGACCATAACATTTTATGGTTAAGTATCTATAGCTCCAAAGCTATTCGTTTCATTTGCAGACTGAGAAACTGAGAAAGAAATACTGAATTTGTTGCCTAATTAAATATGAGATTTTTAAAGACAAATCTAGCATTCATAGAATGCATAGTTGAATTCTAGCAACTGCATCTCAAGAATTTCTACTAGCATTAGCTCCTTAAGTTATCAATTTTTTTCATAATGATTCTTAGGTTGAGTTTGCTTTAATCTTGAACAATTAACTGGACAAGTTCTAAAAACGTATATCAAATCTACACTCAGACAATTCAGCCATCAGCAGACACACAGAAATAAACATCTATATAACATTTTAAATGAGACGATCAAAAGAGAAACAAAAACCCTAAACATCTCACCAGCAATCAACACCCAAATGAACAGAGATTAATGCCAAATTAACACTAGACCAACAATCAAGGAGCAAACAATACCCCAACTAAGAAACTATCAACCCAGACAAGCAACATAACAGTAAACAACAGTAATCAAGGAACCACTAATTCTACTTCCACCAATGACAAGGGAAGCCATTAGTATATAACATGAGGGCAAATCCTACTTCCTTACTAGCACTGATGATGTTACCAAGTTTCGTAATGAAACATCTACAAGAAAACAATCAAGTTAAAAGACAACCAAGGACTCTGTAAAAATGTGTCTAGTAATAAAATTGGTCAAAAAGATTTTATATGCCATTTCATTATTCCAATAAGACCAATTACATTCTCTTAAAAAATAGGGCAACAGTTTGTTAATTAATGCTTACATTTTATATAATCATCCTTTCAATTGTTTCTGCTAATAATTTACAGTATTTGTACTTAACAGAAGCTACTTAAGTGGTATGACTTATCAGTATCAAGGACATTGATTTACAATGTGGTATTCCAAAATCATCCATTTTTTATTTATTTTTATTGCTTTTAATTAATAACAAAAAGTGCTTTAATAAAAAAAGTGACATGCTTCTTTCACTTTTTTGATAAAACTATCTTTTTTATTGCATGTGTTTGAAAACTATTGTCTTCTGCTTATAGTTTTAAAATGCATTCCTTCAATAGGGCACAACTGTCACTGTTTGAATAACTTTTTTTCATATAATAAAGCCAAAATACAGTTTCAGCACCATCTTGTGGACAGATCACTACTCTAACAATACAAAATTACGTTGCAGTATTGTCATTTCTACTCCAGGTAATACTCGGTTTACAACCATTTGTTTAGTGACTGTTCAAAGTTACAATGGCCACTGAAAAAAGTGACTTATGACATTTTTCCTAACTACAATTATTGTAGCATCTCCATGGTCACATGACCAAAATTCAGATGCTTGGCAACTGCTTCATGCTAATGACAGTTGCATTTTCCAAGGTTATCTGATCACCTTTTGCAACCTTCTGACAAGCTATGTCAATGGAGAAGCCAGATTCACTTAACAACTATGTTACTAACTTAACAACTGCAGCAATTCACTTAACAACTGTAGCAAGAAAGGTCATAAAATAGGGCATAATTTATTTGACAACTATCTCACTTAGGAACAGAAATTTGAGGACTACCTGCACTGAATTAATTGCACATCATTACAAATAATTACAAACATTAGAGAAAAAACAGTTGATGTCTTTATAAAAACATAAAGCTTATTTGCTTTATTTGAGCTTGCTAGCATAGAGGGGAAAAGTTATCACTTAAATATTGTATCTGGTACTAAATGCTATGATTTAAGCACACGTATTCTGACTGAAACAGTGGCAAACATGATAATTAGAGACTAGAAGAAAAGACTATGTTTTACCTCTTTTCAAATATTTGAACAGCTCTCTCAAAGATAAAATAATTCTGTCCCAGAAGTAAATAAATACAATCAAAAGAGAATTTGATTAAGGAGAGTAAATAAATTATCTCTTCATTTCACAAGCAAACAAGGAATGTGCATCTATTAGTGATGTTGTCATGGATCGCTTGTGTTGGTAATGGCTGGCATTAGTAATGCTAGGTATAACTATCTTGCTTAAGTAAACATGGCTGTGATGAGTTGAAGACTCCTTGGGAACCTGCTGTATATTGCCTTGAGTTTCTCTCATTGTTACCTTATTTCCACCACCTGAAAGAACTACACAGCTAACCTTTCCATTGGACTAAAAAAAATCTTTGTTATACAATACCAATTACTACGCAAAATGGTCTCTTGGGAAAATATTGGATGAAAAAATTAAGGCCAATATATGTGTCTCAGGATAATATTGCTTCTCTTTATCCAGAGTTTTCTTCTACTACTTTTTGGGGGCTAGATTTTTAAATGACATTTCCCCCCCTGAAAGGGCTTGAGGGAAGTTCCACTGTGTAAATTTCCTTGGGAGAACTAGGTTCAGCTCAGTGGCCTTTCTGCTCTTAGTTGACTCAGTAAATGTGAGAAGGGCTTGTCTTGTAACTTCAAAGGCATGTATTATTTTGTCCCCCCATTAAGGGGTGAAATTCAAAAATTTTCCCAACCAGCTCTGTGGGCGTGGCTTGGTATAATAGTAATAGCAACCAGGGGTGATTTTTTACAGATTCAAATCATCCCTACCACCTCTCCCAAGCCAGGCCAAGGTGGTTGAATTTCACCCCTGCATCTACAATAAAACTTTTGATGAAATCATACCCTCTTTCCCTACTTAAATATGAATGTAATTGCCAGTCAGCAAAGAAAAATATATTTTCCCCATCTGGTAATAGGCTCACTTTCACACATTGTTCAGCAGTTTCCTTTCCCAAGTTCAGTTCTTCAACTTCCAAATGCTTTGCAAGACAAATAAACAGGTTTGACAGCACAATTTTAAAAAATGTATACCTAATGATGGTTTTCATTAAATGCCCATGATTCTTGATAATCAGGTCTCTTGTTAGGAGAAAATTTTGAAACTTTTTTAAAGATTTGTTCGTACTAAAGATTTGCTTATAATGTATGATTAAAATACAGAACACAGGGCTCATCCATAAGTTGGCACATATACGGATAGAGGTTTATTTATTATTTCAATTTCAAGGATACCTAACTCTGTGGTGACTCCGGGCAGATTATAGACAAATTTTTAAAGAAAATAAATACTATCAGTAGGAAAAAGAGGATATTCAATAGAAACTCAAACCATTAAAGCCAAACAGGCCAATAACCCTCAGGGCCTGGGGAAACAATAGGATCTAATACTATTTACAAAAGACCACAATTCGGAGGCAGGGGAAGGGAGGGTATGGATATCATTACAAAGGGCTAGAAGTTTTTCAGAGGAAGTCTGCTTCCTACAAAATAACCCTGCTTAACAAATCAGATCTGGAATGTGCTTATTCTACCTGACCTGATTGGACAGGCAGGAATATATAAGGAGACACAGAGCCTTAAGTATCAGCCTTTTTGCTAGACATGGCTTTATAAGTGAAAACCAACTCCTTGAATTGCAGTCCGAAGTCAAATGGCAACCAAGTACTGCTCCAAGGCAGCAGGAAAACATGCACATAGTGACACTGCCATTACTATCCATGCCATTGCATTCTGGATCGGTTACAGCTTATGGGTGGTCTTTTAAGGGTAGCCCCATGTAGAACCCTTTGCAGCAATCCAACTGAGAGGTGACTGCCTGAAGAGCTGTGTATTAAAGTCCTTCAATTACTTGTCAGTTTTGTTAGTAAGTACCAGCATTTTCTGACTTTTCTGAGATCACCAGTAAAAGATTTTTCGTCTTTTGTAGCTGAACTGACTGGGGAATTCTGGGAATTGAAGTCCACACATCTTCAAACCGCCAAGGTGGAGAAACCTTGTTTTACACAAAAGGTCTTTTCCTGACAGCATATGCTAAAACAGTCGATGCATAAAGACATTCGATCTATAATACCTCCCATGTCTCTAACCCGATTGTGAATTTCCGCCTACAACTCTTCAAATGAGCGACCTTCCGGCCGCGCTGGCCTTACCCACCCATCTTATTTATTCCACCCAGCGCCCCGCGGTATCCCGGTCAATCTCGCCTTCCCCTCCCATCTCCGACTGCTTCCGGGGGCGGCGCTACTTCGGTCATTACGGAAAATGGCTGGCCGCTGAAGCTTTCTGGAGGCGCCGCTATTCCCACGATTAGGGCCCGCTCTCTTCTGGGCGGCTGCTCGGACATTGCCGACTGCGGCCTGCTTGGCGAGATGGCGGCCGAGATTCACTCGCGGCCTCAGAGCAGCCGGCCGGTGTTGCTGAGCAAGATCGAGGGGCATCAGGACGCCGTCAGTGCTGCGCTCGTTATCCCCAAAGAGGACGGCATCATTACGGCCAGCGAGGACAGGTGGGGAAGCGGCGGTGGGGGGAAAAGACCCTTCCCTAGAGGGTCGCGCGGGGTCGGCCGCCGCTTCTTTTCACTTTCCCTCTCCGATGAACTGGCGGGAAAGGCGCGCTGCGCTCGGGATAACACCAACAAGAAGAAACAACTCAGTTCTTGAGCTGTTTTGGTATTGCTTTGGTCTTCAGTCCGAAGGACCTCACCTTTCCTGCGAAGCGGCAGGCGACACACCCCCTGTTGGGGGGGGGAACCATCCCTCTTAGCCATTGCTCCCTTCCCATCTGGGTGGACTACCAGTCCCATCATTCTCACGTGGACTAAGTGGGGAACCGGGGTTTAAAAGGCATATATAAGTGGTTAGGGCAAGAGGAAGAAGCAAAAAAGGGTAATTTCGTTTTCAGAGAGTGGAAACATGTTCACGGCCGTATTTCATTGTTCGCGCAGAGTCAGAAACAGAAACAAATTCTAGTCTGTTGGGCTCCTATTATAAGTGGGAACAAACTAGTAGAGCTGCTTCTTTGCCATCGTTCCCAAAGGAGAAAAAAAGTTGGACTGTAACTCTTACTACCCCCAGATAGTGTTACTTTCTTGATGGGAGTCATAAAAGTGGTCTTGTGGTGCATCTATTCTATAGGATGAGAAGAGGGAGAGGAAACTTGGTGTTAGTTATTGCTATGCCACTGTTCATAGTACAACTTGCAAAATTTTGAAAAACATTGGTATTGGAGAGGGGTGTGTTGTGATAGCATGTCAAGGAAAATCTTTCTCTAAAATGTTGAAAACATTCCACATGCATATTTTTTCCTGTATTTTTGCCTCTTTAACATTGATCATAGGAACAAAATACTAAGAAATAACAATGTGGTCTAGAGTAATATTTTCCAGGTTACTGCATAATGTGTGGTAAACTCTGTGATGTGGTAAACTTTCTTAAATCAGAAAAGTTCTATTTTTATTAGAACTCCCCATAACAAGAGGATATTTAATCTTTTTTTCAGCCATGATTTCATTGTACAGCTGGGTTTATTTAAGCAAAATCTTATTTTGATTTAGAAAGGCAGTATTATAAACAGATATGTTGTCTTGGAATACTTGGCAAAATATGCAAGCAACCAGTACTGCCTCTTCTGTAAGATATAGGTATCTTATAACAATATCTATTGACACTAGTTTCGATAGCTATTAAAAGTCAACAACTTGTTTAATTAGTATGCAGAATACTTTGAGTTTACATAATCTGAAAAAATGTTCTTTAGATGTTTATTTGAATGGTTCTTAAACATGCATTTGATATTTACAATAAAGTTACAATTTTCAAGTAGCTAATAGAGTATTATGTATTATAGAGAAATTATCCTGCAGAGTTCTTAAATAATTGGATAATGATCTTTGGCAGACCAAAGGATTAATTGTTAGTAGTTCACAAGAGCCTTCAGGGAATACTACATCGGTTACATTAATTACACTGAAGCTAGGAGAGTAATGTGTATTTTTTTCAATGTGCATGAACTATGCTGGTGCCTTGTTGTTTCTTTTTTATTCTCAGTACTTACTTCAAATAGGAATTGGAACCATGAAAAGATTAAATTGGTTTTATTACTAATGTGCATTGTTAG
Source organism: Naja naja (assembly GCA_009733165.1). Lineage (NCBI taxonomy): Eukaryota > Metazoa > Chordata > Lepidosauria > Squamata > Elapidae > Naja > Naja naja. Next base: position 152,846,816 of record CM019151.1, on the reverse strand, counting down.
ATATAACAGAAACAGGTCAAGCACTGGGAGGTATAACACAACTTAACACGTATATATCATTTCATTTGTCAGCTGAATGCTGAGGTGTAATTAATCACTGTGTAAACTCTCAGCAAGGTTCATCTTTTTACAAGCCTTTTAGAAGTTTATCTTCCAAAACTATCTTTGTAGCTTAGTCTTTGTTGTCAAGTGGAGTTATTATTGTTTTGATTCTTTTAGTTTCTGTATGCAGTGAGAGCAATGCAAAAAAAAAAAAAGTAAACCTGTGGCATTCCAGAAGACAATAGACTATAGGTCACAACATTCCTCATCATTGATCAGGCTGGTTGAGGCTACTGGGAAATCAAATCAACATTTAGAGAATCATAATTGCCAAACATTGACATGGAATATTAGGAATTCTTTCTGTCTGTGTCCTTCTACTAGAGTAGGGCTGTCAAACTCCCAGCCGGCCGGATGTGTAATGCACTGGCCACAGCCACGCCCAGTTTAACCCAAGGGTTAAAGTCCTGATATGTCACTTGAAGTGCAAGTTTGACACCCCTATACTAGAGAACCAGAAGTGGCAGCTCAAATGTTCTATAACCCTGTCTGTTCCCCTTATCTGCCCAAACTTTGAGATAACATCATACATAAATAGATTTGATGGGCATTTGCGAGCTATAGGTATTAGAATTTCCTGGGGTGAGCAAGAATTGAGTGCAAAAGCATTATTTGCAACATCATCTCTCTTGCCCCATTGCATTCAACATGTCATGTATTATATTGATCTTTTAATTGTACTTGCCTCTGAATTGCTTATGTGAGATGAGTGACTATATAAATTTAAATTAATAACAAGGTGGGATTTAGCATTTGCCATGTTCTCTCTTATTATGTTACATGTTACATTCCAGTAAGTATACATATTCAAAAATCATTTGTGAAAACAATTTAGTATCAGAATAGTTTTTCCTATTACAGATCTTTTTTGGGAAAACTAAATAGACTGTCTGGGATAATAATTTTCCTAATCTTTTTCCCCATATTTATATTTACAGGACAATTAGAGTATGGCTGAAGAGAGACAGTGGACAGTATTGGCCCAGCATCTACCATACAATGTCATGTAAGTGTACTTAGATGCAGTTATATTGATATCTGTCTCTAATGAATTTAGGAGCAGAATTTTTATGATTTCACATTTAGTTATGTAAAATCATTTCTATGCTATTGCTTTGATAGACAGAAATTCAATTCACTATAATACTGACTTTACAAAACAACATTTCTTTGGGCAGCTCCATGTTCAACTATGGCTTATCATCATGACAGCAGACGAATATTTGTAGGCCAAGATAACGGAGCCATTATGGTAAGCATTCATTTTTAGTTGACTGTATATTTAGCTGCTGCTAAAAATATTTGCATTGCACATCAATATCTACTATACATCAATCCTAAGCTTTCAATGCAAATATGCACAAATAAACTTTGATAATCGTTCAAGAACATTTTTTGACATTCCCGCAATAACACATTATGGAATAGCGTGCTCATTTTATATAAATTAATTTGATGGCATCAGTAGATCTAGAGCTAATTTACACAGCCTCTACTTGGTTTTCTGTTCAATGAAACATCTGTGAAGTTTTCCAGTAGAATCTAGAAAGTAGTTTTCTTTGAGGTGAATGCAACTTACAGTAATTTCATATTCAAATCTATGTGTTAATATTGTAATAATTGTAAGCCTTTCCAGATATTGTCTTAATTTCATAATCGAGTTTACAGCCTGATATTTGTGATTTCCCATCCAGACACTAACCAAGTACAACCCTTCTTAGCTTTGTAATATCAGCCAAAAGCTTCTACTTTCCATTGCAGGTATTTTTAATGAAACAGTATCAAAATTGTATCTGCTGCTTATCTAGTGTTTGTTTTAATTTGGTAAACTAGGAAAATCAGTCATATTTACTAGAAACTTAAAATTGGCTTTGCAGAAGGGAAAAAGTAAATATTGTTAGTATTTCAGACCAGGATCAGCGCAGTTTTTATCAGCTTTTACCATTACTTTTCTGTATATCTTTGAGGTCTTTACTTACTTTCATGGTGAAACTAACATTTGTAGTTAGAAAAAATATGAAACAAGTCTGTATGGGAAGTCAGAATGCAGGGAAGGTAATTATTTTCCAAAGCTCTGAGATGAATACATCTGCAGAGCAAAACTAAAATATTTAGAACAAGCAAAAAGTTCTAACTTAGCCTAAGAGGTAGTCATTTCTTCTGCATGGATATTTTTTTAAAAAAGTGAAGTTTCAGCATACGATTTTAGACATGCTTTGAAAATTTGTAAGAACAGATCCCATATTAACTGAAGAACAAAAGTGTCTAACTATTTCTCATTATGAAATCACAATTTCAATGGATAAAATGTTTCCTATACAAATTTTGTTTATTACTTTATTCCTGTTCCAGTTTTTCAAAGCAGCATAAAAGATCTTTTTAGTAAAATCTTATGCATTTCTGGCTGGAAGTAAACTTCATTGATTGCAGTGAGACTTTTCTTTATAAAAGGGTAGAGGATTTCATTCTCAAAAGTAAAAAAAATACAGAATAAAATACTGCTATTTTAATACCAAATACTTTTATATTACCTTTTAAATACTCTCTAAATACTTTTCAAAAGTATTTAGAGAGTAAAACCATAGTATGCAGATATCATAAGACACACTGTAGTCTTTTTTCCAAAGAGCATCCAAGAAATTTCTACCAGAAGATCCACTCAGAACAAGTTTTTATTCCAGTAGCCAAACTCATCTCTGTTTCCTAAATGAAAGAAGTCCAAACGTTGACATTTTAATTGCAAGTTACAGAGGCTGTTAATCATTCAGTAGAAGTCAGTGGTTCCCACATTTCTGGTTGTTTTGGGTTGTTGAAAAAGAAAGTTTTTTTTTCCCCTGGCATCAACAGAATTTCTAGATCATGTATCTTACTGCTTGTTTATGATTTCAGGAATTTCATATCTCAGAAGACTTTAATAAGATGAATTTTGTCAAGACTTATCCAGGTAATGAGACAGTGAAGTATCCCTGCACATATGAGTAGCCTTCAATAATTAAATGGAATATTGACTTAATTTTAATTCACATGGATAATATTTTCATAAAAAAGTATTAAGCATATATATGAATCAACATTGGTAGAATGATATGAACTATAACTGTAGGACATAAAGACAACAAATATATCTTTTACAATCCTGTAAACAATTCTCATATTCTTAGGAAGGAGAATTTTTGTAGCACGGGGTTGATGTTACCCAGTTTGGGTAATGAAATGTCTGCAAATAAATAGTCAAGCTCAGAGAGCACCAAGTATCCTTCATTCTCATATTCTATTTTCTTTCCTGTTACCAAATCATCTGCACAGCATAATATCTTAGACATGTGTCAGGGCAGAACTCATGTAATTCCCATTTTGGTTTCACTTGAAATGAATTCCAGAACATTACTTTGCTTCCTCTACGAGTAATAGTAGTAGTAATAGTAGTAGTATGTGCATGTTTGTGTGGTGGATGTGCACATGCGCACACACATGAAAACCAAAATATTGGAACAATATGCTGCTGTATTCATAAGAAGCTCTTTTAACTGAAATGCCAACATAATATAAGACAATCCTGTTTGCAACTAAGCCATAATGTGGCCTTAAGATAAGCCTTATATTAAAATAACGTGACAGCTTTTATATAAAAATTGTTGACTTTTCCCAAAACAAGACTCTTCTGATTTCAAACTAATTTTATAATGACTCTCTTTTTCATAATGATCATCTTTCCTTGGTTTAATTTCATAATGTGGTGTAATTACAGTTAGGAATATATTTTATTTCTCATCTAGGCTTCCCTTTTGGTTTAATGAAGAGTAATGTTTCATTTCCATTTGAAGGAAATGAGTAGTGAGGGGGGAAAAAAGGAATTAATGCCTGGTGAATACTAAAGAAAGAGAAACAAACCAAAGCTTGATCATATCTATTCCATTTCATGTATAAATATTTTTGTCTCTGTGTTATAATTTCTTGTCTGTCTGTACAGCTCACCAGAACAGAGTGTCAGCAATCACTTTTTGCTTGGAAGCAGAATGGGTGATTAGCACTGGCCATGATAAGTCAGTCAGTTGGATGTGTACCAGAAGTGGAAATATGTTGGGAAGACACTATTTCACTTCCTGGGCATCTTGCCTACAGTATCCTTCAAAGTAGCTGTTTAACCAGTCTTAATATTTTCTCGCATTTGTATTTCATACTGTGTTGGTTCTATCAAAAAAGTAATTACCTTTAAAAGTTTTTGCTACTTTTAAATTGTAAAAGTATTATGAAAATGTTACTTGGCACATTACCATAAAGAAATGCTGGAATTTGAGACTAATACATTATTTACCAAATATACCAAATAGACTTTTGATGGGTGGTAGGTGATACCTTACTCAAATAATTTTGAGTAGAAGAATGCTTTCTATTGGCTAGCCAACATTTCTTACAATTTCACATCCATTTTATTTAAAGAAATGAATCAATAAGATCAGGGAATGGCTGTTGCTGATTCTACTCAGTCATCTTTATTTTCCTTTCTTAGCCCTAAGCTGCAGTTGCAGAAAAGAGCTGAAGAAACTGATTTTGGAAGACAAAGAAGAGCCTTACTTTGAAATGACTGAATAATATAACATCTAGTCAAGGAAGTTGGGAACCTGTTCGTTGGGTGCTACATATGGCTGTAGTTACTTTAATGAGTTATTTCATTAAATTTATTTATAACCATAGGTTTTAACAATATTAGTGTAATAAATTCCTTTTCTCTATGATATCTTACCTTTTTTATATATTCCTCATCCCAATTTTGTTTTGTTTTTGGGCCCTGTGAGCCCTTCAATAGCCGGACATTATTGTTTCAGAATAATGTCAAAAGCCTCCAATGCATGGTTGCTAATCAGCTGGTTAAGGCAAGTTAAACAAATCTGATGTGTTCTGATATGGACAAATATTTACTTATACACACTTATATATTGTGTACATGTGTGTATGTATGTATATATACATATATACCCACACATATATGTATATATAACTTCTTAACAAAAAATACTATAAATATTATATAGTATTATAGTATTTTCCACTGTAGAAAAGCAGACAATATTTCCCAAATGATAGAATAATATTGATTAAAAATGCTGGGCAACAAGCTGGCTTAAATGCATATGTTCTTGGTCTAGTCATGTTATGATTTAACCAATTTTAATTTGGATTTATTTTGATTTTTTATATATATTGATCTGCCTTTAATGCTTGTTTGGGGAACCAGAAAGTTTTTAAATTACTTGTTTTTAATAAGAATAGGGTAATGTGACAAAATAAATGTGTAAACAATTTTTATGTAAATGCAATATGATAGGAGATTACTTTTTCACAACAGTTTGTTAGATTTATAGAGTGGAAAAAGAAATGACGGTAGAAGAGATGTTAACAAAATAAATGTATAGATTTAATTATATAATCACTAAATGTGAATTTTAGCTGAGAGGAAAGATATTTCTTAGATGTTCTCTGAATCCGGGTTTCTCCTCAGTAGCCCCTACTAAGACTAGCTGTATGCTCACTTGTATTTCTTCTTTCAATTCTCATCATGCTGTTTTTTTCTGATATTCTATCTCCTGTATAGCAGAACTACCTACATGAGTGAAATTTTATATTTCTCTCTTCCTCTTTCTTCTGTCTTGCAGGTGAACATTAAGCTGGACCTATGAAAATAAATTCTATCAATGAAAAATATGCATGTTTTAGATCTGTTAACTGACAGTGATTTTTAGACATCCATAATATTTTACTTTTTACCCAAAAAATAAAGTAGACTAATTTTTATCTGGGATTCTAAATGAACACAGGGCTGGCTGCAGGTTAGTAACTACTTTAAAGACAAATTAAAACAGATTACTTTTTATGGTCAGTCCCTTGCGTTCTGCTGGAACTACTGAGACTTGAAAACATATTCCTTGACTTGGGATTGTATCAAGATATGACTTTGAAACCCAGCATGCCTTTATTGGAGACTATTCTGGACAGATTACTCTGTTGAAGCTGGAACAGAACACAAGTTCAGTGATCACAACTCTCAAGGGTCATGAAGGTAACTTGTTTTTCAGTGGAATAAAGCTCAATTTTTTCTTTTTTTATAAAGAAGGAAACACTAGAGATGCAACTTGATCCTTAATATTGGAGTGAGATATCCACTATTCTCTCCCAGTCAGTTTATTGCCTCAGTTTGAAATTTTGGTTAGGTTAATGGAGGCTGATTCAAAAAAAAATTGTATTTGGCAGTCATAACCCCTATATCCAGTACAATTTTCCAGTATAGGTTTGGATCAACTGTAGCATTTGGTCCATAACAGTGCATTCTAATATTCAAGAGAAAGGTTATCAAAAGATGAGTAATTTCTCCATCTATTATGTGGCTGGCACATAACTGCTGATGAAGGCAGTTGCCTCTTTATAATATCAAATGTTCATTCCAAATGGGTTAAACATCATTCCAGTACTTAAAAATGAAGATTTAAAACTGCAGTATTTCCTTGTAATGACTGGAATTGTTAGTTCTAGTGGACTGCTGTGAGGAAATATAGCTTGAAATTTTAATTAAATATTTATGTTAATTAATGTTTGATCAGTTTTTTAAAAAAATATTTTAAAAGCAATAAAATAAATCTAACCAAGTCTAAAATGGGTGTTTTATTGAACAACTTCAGTAAAATTTTAATATACATAAAAATATTGATATTAAAATGTTTTACATGTTTGGATAAAGCAAAGCAATGAATTAGCTCTCCTGTAAATTAGGTATACAATCTTGAGTCTTTAAAAAATTCTTACTAGATTTTATGCACTTGTTTTTCAAGGTAGGTAATTAATTTTGAAATACAACTTTGAAGTGCATTTTCTTTCGAATGAAGGCAAGCATACGTGTTCCAGGATAATGTTTCAGGTTCCAACTTGGGTCGGTCATTGGGACTGGTGACTAAAGTCTTCCAATTTTTGGACTAATGCTGGAACCCATCTTCAGGGAACTTCTCTCTAGCAGAATGGTAGAAAGAAGTGATCAGAATGGTAGAAGTTACCAGAATAGTAGAGAGAAGTTCCTTGACAATGGGCTCCAGCATGAGGCTGAAAGCTCAGAAAACTATTCTGCTCTCAGTGACTGACCCACATTGGATCCTCTTTAGATACCATTGTGTCTAACTTTTTAATGTGTTTATAATATTTTTATCCAGTAATTGTTAAAACAAATTCTTCATACATTCAACAAATTCAAATACATTTATTAAATATTCAGTAACATTTTGATTACTTTTCACCTACTGGATAACGTTCTAAACTTGACACATGAAGTTTATTCTCACTTCATATCTGTCATGACTACTCAAATTAGGTTATTCATTATTATTTTTTACCATTAATCTTCGAAAATTCATCCTGAATCTGCTTGCAACTTTGAGTGGTTTGTATCTTATACAATTATTATTTTTACTTAATGCATCAGATAGGATTTCCCCCTTTATTAGCCATTTTCTGATCTTCAAAACATTTAGCACATGCTGTCATTTTCAGTAGCATTTTGGGCTACTAAATTTCAGGCAATTTCAAGGCAACTAAATCAAATACTGTTTTAAAACATGGCAAAACTTTGAATTTGACGTAAAGGTGAAAGAGTTTTCTTGATTCTTACCAAGTCTCCACCGTGTCTTGACCAATCTTTACAAGCAACCCTATGTTAGCAGTAATGAAGTCTGCATGTAATAAATGTATAAATGATAGAGATAGATCTGAATCCAGTTGCGGTCATATTACCATTATCGGTTAAATTGAAACAGAATACTCCAACTCATTCCTAATATTGACGTTCTCATATAAATCAGAAAGAGATTCAACTAAGAAATTCTTTGAGGCAACATATTCCCAACCAGAACTGATTTACATGTCAATTGGCTTTCCACCTACAGTACTATTTAATGCCTGAATTACATTTTACTTTCCTAAATTGTCTACATTTTTTCATTATATAGTAGGTGTAGTAGGTAGAAACAAAATTAGATTTATTTATTCCCACACTGATGACACTGCAACTAAGCCTGCTGGGTAATTTCATCAGTTGCAAATCCATATCAAAAACAACAACCCTGTGAGCTTCTACCTTCTTTGTAAAGAAAATGTTTTTCTTTATACAATTCATTACCATATTCAAACATTGATCCAAAACATATGGTTACTTATTCCAGATAAACATATTCATATGTAATTGAAAAACATTGTTTTCTCCTCTAAAAACAGTCCCCATACCAATTTTTATTCAGTTAACTGTCCATTTTATCTTTGCTAACTTAACTGAGCTCCCTCTTGCCTAACCTAACTGAGCTCCCTACATTTTTTTTAATGCTGAATAACCCACAACAGAACATTTTGTTCCAGCTGGTATTTTCTTTTCCAGGGTTATCTGTTCTACAACATACAAATACTTTACACCCCAAACTTTATCTCATAACATACTTATACATAAATCCAGCCAATTATGGTTTATTTTGGAATAACATTTGTCAAGCCATGTCTCGATGCGTATGTGAATCCAGCCTTAGAACATTTACTTATTTTCCCCACAATCAGAGACTTGTCATTCTGTAATAACTTCTGTCCACTTATCATTCTGTAGTAACTTTCTTTTTTAAGTTCTACATTTTAGTGGAGTAGCAAAGTTTTCCTTGAAGCTGGAGTTCTAAGATAGAGCCCAATGTTTTTATGCAATCCAAAGAGGGAAAAAAACATTTAATGACATGAAGGATCCTTACAGGGTCTATGCTAAATGGAGTAAGAAATCATGTGATTCTAAGTAATGTTGGGCTGTATGATTATTGAGATAACTGCTCAAAATTTTACAAAACTAAATTTATAACAGGAATATTAGTATTCTACAAGAAATATAAACCAATTTTGAACTGAACATTTTTAATTAAAAATTTAATGTCCAAAGAAAGCCAAGGCTGTTTCCATTATTTCAGAGTACAGAACACAAAATAATGGTTTAAATTACAGGAAGGCAAATTTTGGTTGAATGTCAGAAAAAATGTATAGTAAGAGCAGTTTGAAGTCAGAATTACCTGTTAAGAGAAGTGATGGGATATGTTCAAATGAAGCTAGATAGCATCTATCTAGCTTTGGATTTCTATCTATCTTTGGATTTCTGCACTGAATGGGCAACCTCTTCTAGTTTAATTATCACTTCATTCTAAACTTTTCTTGTGTTTGAACTATATAAACACTAGATGTCAGACTTTCAAGTGTTGAGTCTCAGCCACTTGATATATTAATTTCCTATATCAGCTAGTCAGCAGTTTCAGCATTTATTTCACCCAATTTTTACTGTATTTTTAAATCCTAAATAAAGAGATTTGCTAATTTCTGGAGAATATTATTTCTTAAGTCAATCACATAACACAGGAAGAGATTTACAAAGGATTCAGAAAATCTTCTGCATTCTTAAAAGGATTTCTTCCCTATTTCTCCTTTAACATCCTTTCTATTGTTTTCTTTTATTCATCTAATCACATATATCAGATTTCTATTGTCATGCACTGGCATGTAACTTCGTAGGACAGTTAACTTTTTCTGCTCAGGTGGGATGAGCCACCACTTAGCACACAGGTTGCAGAAGACTTGACTAAAGCAATCTACCAGTAAAATGGTATTCCAATACAGCTGCTGATGTCAAATATTGGGGCACAACTATCCCATACTGTATTGCCTGCTTTTCCTCTAAGGAGTTGGCAGTGCTTTATTTATAGTTTACAGGTGCACTTCTATCCAGGCTCTTATTTCAGTTAAACCCTAGACAAGATCAAACCAAAACCTGACAATGATTTTCAAATTCCCTGCTACCTACTGGCTGTATTTTTTGAGCTGAAAATCATGTGGAATGCTAGTGTAAGCCCTAATGTAGGTTTAACATCATTTAGAAAATTTAAATGCTTCCTTAACGTAAGAAATCTCCTTCCCAGTTTCTGAGTTTTACCATATATGTCATAATGCTTTTATACATGAATTATACCTTTATTTGGCTTATAGACACCAAGTTTGGTTAAAATGTATTAATTGAAACTTTTGTTTGTTTATACGTAGCATACCTTGCTTTTTTCTCCATGAGGCATAAGATAGTTGTTAAGTTGTTATGGGTCTCCAGTTGTTAATTCTCATAACAATTCTGTAAGGTCGATTACACCAAATTGAAATGACTTCTGAATGAGTTCATTCTAAACCACCTAATGATTTCATTAACACTAAGGATTTTAAAGTTGACTTTTCTTTATTTTAATTTGGCTCTCTAACCAGCATAGCACTTGCCACACTGTCTCTAACATTCTTTATTAAAAAAGATAGGGGAAGGAATGAAGCTTTGATAAGGTAAGCGTTGATCTTGTATATGAAGGTACACTTCAACTTCTACCAACTTCTACAATTTCAATCGAGTTGAAATGGAGGGAAATTGTACCTTTGGGAGGTCTCCTCCTGTATTTTAGTTGATTTTTGTTTGTTGTTGTTTTTAATAGATATGCATGTTGCCAAAAATGAACATTTGTGAAAGTCTATAATGTTAAAAACATTCTATGATGTTTTAACTAGAATTTTCAATAATTCTCATTTTACCAGGGAGTAAACCATTTATCCCATGACTACATTTAATTTGTAACTCAAAAGATACTAAAATAGCTTAAGTTCAGCAGCTGAAGAAGATTGAGATATCTGTTTTCTATGAAGAATTCATTTTAAAAATATCCCTAAGGTAAAAATACAACTTCAACATAGACATTTTTAATGAAGAGAAAAAAAATTTCTCTACTTTCTCCACTATCATGTTTTCCTTTCAGTTGTTTCATTTTGCTACAATAAAAGTATACCTTTAAAAGACAGATTTCCATAGGATTTCTGTTATGTTTTTTATCCAGCATGTGTACATTGTCAACATTTCACCCTTCCACTCTCACCCCATATATATATATAGGAAGTATTTCTTCTTTGTGGTGGGATCCTGTTCAGCGATTACTCTTCTCTGGAGCATCTGATAACAGCATAATCATGTGGGACATTGGTGGAAGAAGAGGTCGGACCCTGCTCCTTCAAGGTCATCAGTATGTAGCAATTTTGTTTCCTAGCATGTATTAATTCTGATTAGCCTTTGGTCACGTAGGGATGAAGAATTTTATTTGGTTCTCTTTTCTGTCAGCCACAAAACAACTAAGAATGTTGTATAGTGCTGTTTCTAAATGTGTTATTGCAGTATGCTGTTTTGATTATCTTCAAAAGCACATGAAGTTTGAGATAAAGATTTGAAATCTGATGCTTTAGATCTTTCCGTTTGTTTCTTAGTTTTACCTAGTTGTATCTTACACCTTAGTGCAGACACGTAGCATGCTGATAGATAAGACATATGCAAATAAATTGCAGTGATTCAGAAGAATGCAGTAGATTTCTTCTGCAATTAAGGCATTTTCTGGTAGATGATACATGAAAAGACTTTTTATTATTTGTTAATTCCCAAGTGTCAATAAAGACTCTTGCTTCATTAGAGTCTTCTATCATTAAGGAACAGTGCAGTGCTAATGACCATTCCCATGCTCCCCCAAAAGACTAAATTTTGGAAGTTATGCAAAATCCCTCTTTTACCAAACACATCACCATTTATTAAATATTTAATTCTTGCAAATGTAACTGTACATTAATAAACATTTAAGATATGCAGCCACTTATGAATAAACAGTGTCTTCACTAAACAGCAGGAAAAAGAATTATTCTCTCTTGTTGAGGAAGGCAGAAAGAATAAAAGATTGAAAAACTTTATCAAAAATTGCAGAATTTGAGCCAACATCTGCTTTTACCGCATCAGTAAAATAGTTTAGCAGCTGAAATTTGCACCAGGAGTTACAAAAATGTAATCCTCAAAACATATTCTGTCCTTTAGTACCTGTTTATAATTAACCCTGAAACATCTAGAAAGATGAGAGCAATACTATTTTTAACCTGGCTTTTTCCAAGGGTGCTAGGTTATAGCTTCCATAACTATTGGTCATTCTGACTGGGCATCCCGGAGTTTATAGTCTGACATTTTTGGAAGCAATATGTTTGGAAAGACTTGTTGTACATGTAAAGCTACAATCTATGCAATATAAAACTGACATGCAGGTATTATATGAAAATTAATAGGCATATTTTTAAAAATCCAGGTATGCAGTTCTATTTTTGAAAATGTTCTTAGCAAGCATCCATACCCACAAGATTTGAATGGTTTCAAGTCAACATGCAAAATGTGAATGTTATATAACTTTATCATCTAGGTGATTGTTGTTTTTTTACAGTGACAAGGTGCAGGCCGTCTGTTACATCCAGCTTACAAGACAACTGGTTTCTTGTTCAGCAGATGGAGGGATCACAGTCTGGAATATGGATATTAGTAGAGAAGAGGTAGGAACAAACCTAAAAGTTTTTATTTGTTTATATCAAAAGGACAGGTGAAAAGCTAATATCCCCTAATTATAACATTCCTGCATTCTGTTAACTCACAGCTAATTAAGAGCCTTGGTGGTGCAGGCTGTTAAATGCCTAGCACTTAAGTTCCAGCTGCCTGCAACTACTGCAGGCTCGAATCCCACCAGGCTCAAGGTTGACTCAGCCTTCCATCCTCTCAGGGTAGGTAAATTGAGAACCCAAGATTGTTGGGGGCAATAAGCTGACTTTGTAAAAATGCCACTTAGTAATAAGCAGGCATATGCAATGGAATGAAGGCTATTGTTTAGCGCATTGGGTTGTACCCCAAAAATTGTAAGCGGGCCTGAGTCTTCGGAGAAGGGCGGCATATAAATGTAATTAAAACAAACAAACAATTAGTCAAATTTAGCACTAACCAGGAAAGGCATACTGGAGTACTATTTTGGAAATAAAGTGCAAGTGACAAAAATGACTCAAATATACCGTCCTTAGGAATTGAAATCTCCTTGTCCTAGTTGCTAGATCATTGCCTTTTAAGAATCTTTTATGTTTAAGAAACATTTTAAATTTAAGTTTAAAGATAAATGATAACATTGAGAGCATACTGAAGTATAACATTGACATATCTCTTAGTATCTCAAATATCTAGCAAGTAGCTTAAAACATAGGTTTTGTGCTGTAAAATATACAATATACAATCCTAAGTATTTGTTATCTTCCTATTAATAGAAACATTTGAGAAATATTGGTATCTGGAAATAAGCTTGGTTTTCTATATTAAATAAAATTTTAAACAAGAAAAAATATTAAAAGTTGTAGTACCATCACATTTCAAAATTAGCCTTCAAGTCCAGAATAGTACTGAAGATGCTGTTACAGTGAAGTTACCATTGTGTTAGTTTATGGTATCCAAAAATCGGAAGGTACCTTATTTCAGACTAACATATTTTATTCAGTCTCAACTCCTTTTATTTTATTCATTCAACTCCCTTAATTAGAAGCATTGTGTATATTTGATGAAATTTCTGAATTTTGAAATTTCTATATCTTGGAATAAAATTAGTTAGATTACCAGTCATTAAAAATGGCTGTAATTTCTGTTGCTCAACCCTTTTTGCATGCATAAAAATGTCTGTTATAATAATTGCTATTTTGGAAGAACTGATTTATAAGGCACTAAATCCTAGTCTCTACATGATTTTCCAAAAGCTCTGTTTGCAGTGAGACCAAGAAAACAGAAGCCCTTAACCCCATACAGGAAATTAATTGTTGAAGTGTAGCAAAAGCATATTTCTCATTAATGTGGTGAAGTGAAAACTGCGTCATAACAAGTTAAGCGTAGGAGGCATCTGAGAGGCAGCTTTAGTGACCTCATCTTCACCACTTACAACTATATTCCTCTAATTAGATCTGAGGGGAAGCAAATTTTATAAAGCACTCTGACTTCCAAAGAGACTGCTGTAATAGCCTTTATCTGGGAACTGTATGCTTTATCTATTTCTAATTGTATCTAAATAAAAAAGGTATACTTGAATTCTACTTAATTTTTAAAGCCAGGAAGTTCTCACCCTGTCACCCAGAATGACATATTTAAGTGTTTCTGCCAACTCTTTTTCCAGGCCCCACAGTGGTTAGAAAGTGATTCTTGTCAGAAATGTGAACAGCCATTTTTCTGGAATATAAAGCAGATGTGGGATACAAAGACCCTGGGTCTGAGGCAGGTAAGAAGTCAGCAGTGTTTTATTTATAACTATATGAAAACTAAAGAATATTTAGAATATTTAGAATGTATCTTTTTGAAATAGTTCTTGACTCCCATGCGTGCTTCCTTCACATCTTTCGTGGCCTTTCAGAGCAACATAGTTCTTCTGGATTTTAAGTTAACCTTTCTCCAACCTAGAATTCACCGGATATATTGGAAATGTACCTTTCAGAATTCCCAACAAGTAGGGGCTCATCATGCATTAAAGCATTAAAAACTGTACTCGTGGATGGGATAAATTAGGTAATTTCTTTATCTGAGCACAAATTAGTGGTCTGCATTAGATTTATCTAGATCAGGTTATGTACAAATCTATAATGGTCATTATGATTTTGCTTATTAACTGAGATTTTTATCTGGTATAGATTAGGCTGCTGTCTTTAGGAGATTAACCAGGATAGGCCTACAGAGATAGTAGACTTCTTTGATGAAAGTTCATTGAATGCACAGTTGAACTCATTTGACTGAAAACATGAGAATTTGATTGCTTCCTTCTTAATATTTGGCTTAATTTGGAATATATTTCTGATTGCTTCTCATTTTCATTTCCATTATCCAGCATCACTGTAGGAAATGTGGTCAAGCAGTATGTGGCAAATGCAGCATGAAACGCTCCAGCTATCCCATAATGGGCTTTGAATTCCAAGTCCGGGTTTGTGACTCTTGTTTTGAGTCTATCAAAGATGAAGAGTGAGTACTATAGCTTAGAAGACTATGACTTACTGCCCTTTAGTTTTAAACCTGAGATTTGAGGCCAATATAGTACATATGTTAGATAAGAACTATAGATATCCTTCCTTTCATAAGGTTTTTTAAATTAATTTCCTTTAAAGTTAATGTGTGTAGGAAATAAAATCAGTTGCATAGTTACGTTTTACTATCTGCTAGTTCATTTCTAGTAATATGTCCAAATACTATTATAATAGAACAAAGGAAAAATAGGTTTTCTTAATTTCTTTCCAAGAACTATTATTTATTTGCAAAAATAGTCCAAGAGAAATAATCATACACCAAATATACCATAGAAAGAGTCATCTCCATTCACAATGATTTCTCATTCAAAGCTGTTTGGAATAACACCAGGTTTTAATGGCTTTATAGACAAAATAGGGAGAAAATCAGTTATAACAAGGAAATTGATGGAATGCTTTCCCAAAGAATGGAAGATATAATGGAAACATCTTGTTGCCATAGTCTCTATTGATGAAAGTCCTTTAGGTTATAACCCATTTTCCCAGTTCTTATTGAACAGGCAGAAACCATTATGAATAGGTGATTTGGGGTTATCTAAGTCCCAAACCACATAAGGACTTATAAATAACAATCAGCAGCTTGAACTGCTTTCAGTTCACTAATCAATTCAAATCCTGTAGAAAAATGAAGAAGTGGCTTTTTTTTTTTAGAAAAAGGGAGCTGATCCAATCAGATCTTAGTTTCTAGGGACAAATCCAAAATTTGACAATATACCAACCCTAATGCAGGGATTGTCAGAAACAAAATTTGTATTTTAAGAAGTTATTACTGTCATTTCTGTTTAGCAAAAGTAAAGGATGAGAAATCTATCAAAGTCATATCATAAAATGTTATACTGAGTTACAAATGTTCAATCTTCATCATTATTTTGAAGATTTAATATATGCACATATTTTTCAGAATTCCGTTAATTGCATTCAAATTTGCCTTGGATAAGCATGCATAAATCCAAATTATATTGTCCTTTCCATTTTTACAAAGGTGTTCTATCATGTAAATAGCTAGCTTGCAGTAATAGCTCAATTAAAGAAAAAGGTGAAGGAATTCACCTTCCATTGAATGCCCTTTTCCTCCCTTCTTATTTTTAGTTTTGTTGTTGTTGTTGTTGTTGTTGTTGTTCCAGTAGTTTTAGTGTCACATACATTGCACATTTTTTTCAAAGTGAGTCTTTTATATTCTAGAATGAATCAAAATTACAGCTTTCATTGTTCGGTCTTGCTTTTTATCTTTTCATGCTTTGACATATTTGCATTAATAAGATGGCTAAAACAAGCATTCTTCTATATCAGGAGGGAGATATTTTTCACAAGCTCTTTATAAATTATCTGTTAAAACCTCTTGGAAGCTTCTGTTCTTTTTCTGGCAATGTTCTAATCTGGGAGGAAAATAGCAGAGAGAAAGAAATAGGAGACAGAGCAGAAAGAGAGAAATGATCAAAGTTCATGGCATCATTGAAACTGCAGGAATCCTCATTACAAAATTAATCCCCAGATCATCATTTGTTAAATAAATAGATGGTGAGTCAAGAAGCTTGAAGTGTTCATTCAGCAGTCATGGTGTACGTGCTATTTACTTTGCCTTGACCCATCCTAGGTATAGTCCCAAGTCCTTGAGCCCTTTAATGATTTCTCATGAAATCTACACCTAGTTTATATTCCAGATATGACTTGCCATTCTTTCATGGCTGGTGGGCTGTGTGCCTTTCTTCCTGCCTATTAACTTTCAGACTAGTGATTTGGGTCTAGAGTTTGATGTAGGTTTAATTAATTACTAGGCAAAATTATGGTTTGTTTTTAACTTGTTTTCAAGTTAGTTTTGACTCTGGCAACTGTTTGGATACGTCCATGCAGTTTTTGTAGCAACATTTCAGAAATGGTTTTTCATTTCCTTATTTTCTACCTCTCTTTTTTCCCCTTCTGTACAGTTATGTCCAATTTGAAGAGGCTGCCTGGACAATTCTCTTGGCAAGGCTTTTCAGAAATGGTTTGTCATTGCCTAGGACTGAAAGAAAGTGACTGGCTGGATGTCACCTGTCTGGCTTCATGCTAGCTTTAACCAAATAGTTGGAAGCTCTAGAACCTCTAATAATACTTCTACTCATACCAGCTTTGGCTAGCCAGGCAGGATACTACATGGTAGTTTTTATATAGCAACATTTAAAACATATTTAAAAATTACATAGAATGATCTAGGAGAAAACTTAAGGCTACTAAAAGTCAACCCTGACTTAATGGTGTACAATCAAGCAAGCAAGCAGGCATAGAAGCAAAGTCCTTGTGTACTTCTTCTGCTACACCATTATCAATCGGTGGAACAGATGATTTATAAAACACTCTTGCTTTGTTTCTTCTATTTTTCATGTCTAATGCTTCAGTTTCACCCCTGCATTCTGTTTCTTCAGCCGCCAACTTTCTTTTGGTAGTTGAACCTTAATTTCCCAAGTGAATCTGAGAATCTCTGTACAGATTTTCTCAAGTACCAGTTTGAATTCCCGATTGAGTAATTCTGGTTCTATTTCTCCATCTTTTTTTTTTTACTTTTTTGCCATGTTCCTGTTTGCAGTTTGTGATAGCACAATTACCTATGATAACATAAATCTTTCTTCAACCCATGTTGCCTCATTGTATAGGTAAATAGCCTTGAGATGTCATTAAGTAGTCTGGTTTCACCCTCGAGCCAATACTCTGTAGTTCACTCTCCCTTCAAGTTCATTCCCTTCTATAGTTTCAAGTCAAAATCTGTAATGCTTTGTCACACATTATCTTGGAGGTAAGGTCATTGGACCTGTTATGAGTATCAGGGGAAGTTTATTGCGTGACTGTTGGGTATACTCATTTCTCACTATCTAGCCTTCAGGCAAATATTTGTCTTCCATTGTTGGCTTTGCCATTTGCATTTTATTTCCTGAGTTCCTTCATACCTGTTATGAGTAATTTTCAACATAGTTTATCTCCAAAAAAAGGAATGTTTTGCCACTACCCTCTGAATTTTATTTTTACCTTTGATTTCAGATATTCTTGCTTTTCACACTGCTCAGAAAATAATGAGGGTTGTTTTTGATAGTTATTTAAATATATATGTATATGTGTGTGTATGTGTGTGTGTATATATATATATAACTAACACATATAAACTAAAAGAGAATAAAAATGTAAAGTGGAGGATAATTGAAAAGAAAAATTAAAAAATGATAAATAAAAATAAAAGAAATTTATAAAGAATTTACTTCCTCCTTTATCACAGCAAGTAACTTAGTAACTCATTACCTTCTCATAAAAAAACAACATATGATTTCCTTTTCCCATTCTTCCCAGAAAATAATGAGGTTTGTTGAATTAGTATTGTTTTGTACAAACTCATGGATGGATAACAAAATAACTCAGATATGGAAACAGTGCAGTAGTAGGGAAATACCCCTTAAATTAAAGGTTAAAATCAGTGCTAGAAGGAAAGCATGTTAACTTTTTTACTTGCAACAGTGTGGCTTCTGTATGGAAAACACTGTATGCTTTCCTGTCATAACATTGTTAATTTGTTAGAACTTTAATATCTGTCCCTTTTAACCACACATACCCATTTTAATTCTTCCCCATTTGTTAGGGCATTTGCTGGATTAACTATTCTCCCTTATAAGAATACTGAATGCTATCTATTTTCTAAAGCAGCGTGTCAGAAGCATCCATTCCTGAAACAGAAAAATCAGTATTAATTAGATCTTCTGTGTTTGCATTATAACTTCGAAATGATGTTTTAAATTAGTTCTTGCTTCTCTATGTATGTATTTATGTATATATGTATGTGTGTGTGCACAATATTGCAAACAAGTTGGAACAGAGTCTTCAGCAAATATAAATGGGATGGCATGTAGATTTGTTAATATCTTAATGCTGGGATTTTATTATTTTTCTATATCCTTTATTTCATGTCTGCATAGTTCAGATTCAACATGATCTTTAGTTAAGTGGCTGCTTCTTCAAATAAAATTATGAGGGAGCTGGGCAGTTTCTAAATTTGATATATAAATAAATAAAATAATCAAATGATTAAATTGGTCTTGAGCTTGACATATTTGCTTTAAGAAGCATTACTTTGCATAAGTCTTTTTGTATTGCTGTTTTTTGCCCCTGAATTAAATAGATCTGAAAGATTGCTGTTACTTAAATTCTTTTTACTCTCTTCCAGTCGCACTTCTTTGGCAACTTTTCATGAAGGAAAACACAACATATGCCATATGTCCATGGATATTTCAAGGGGACTTATGGTAACATGCGGAAGTGATCGTGTAGTAAAGGTAAGCTATTCTTTTGTTAATTACATAAAATACATTTTAGGCTAGTTGTGCTTTATTGTCCTCCAATGCTCTTAATCTTAATTTTTAAGAAGAGCAAATGGAGGAAGGAAAGAGAGAAAATAATCTTCATGTTTAGGTTAGAAGGTTACATATGTTCTCAAGTTGAAGTCTGGTTTATTTGGTCATTTCTAAATCCAACCACTTTCAGGCTACTCACTGGAAGAAAACAGTTGTAAAATCTCATTTTACAACATTTGTATACATTAAGTATATATTTGTATAGGTTAAAAACGCACTCATTGAGTGGCACGGCCTAGAGATGAAGACATTCGCCTCACGCTCAGGAGGCTGACAGTTCAGTCCTAGGCAGCGACAGATGTTTATCAGGGCACAAAGAATACATATCTGCTGCGAACTCCACATAGACATGAGGAAGGATATCTGGCCAGAAAACACTCAGCTCTATTCACTTGCCACAACTCTATTCTGATAAAAGGATTTTTAGGGTCATAAAAAGAAAAAGAATAATGCACTCATTATGATAAATAAAATATCTACTGAGATTAAACTCCATTAGAATATTTTTTTGGAGAAAATCTTAAGCTTACAAGTTGAACAAAACTGCTAAATCTAGAACAGCAAATAGCTATGCCAGATTAAATATGGAAGTTCAGGGTTTTTTTGCATCATAACCAGTTCCTCTTGATTAACCTGTTCTTTTTTAAATATTAATTTATTCATAATAACTTCCCTATCTGTCAAGATCATCATTAAAGTATATTTACTTTTCTGAAGTAACCTGTTTTCCCTTCTTAAAAATAATGAAGAAGAAAAAAAAGCTCCTATGATTTATTTCACAGATTTTTTTCCCCAAAAGGCTACTGCTGAGCACATAGGGTTGTGCTCCAAACATTGTAAGTCACCCTGAGTCTCCAGAGAAGGGCGGCATATAAATATGAATTAAAAAATAAATTTAAAAAATTCTCGAAATGTAGTTTTTTCCAATGTCTGGAAGGAACCATGTTGAAGAATGCTAAGATGCTATGTGGAATAATAAGATTAAAGAATTAACATATGGTGAAAAGTGAATTTACAAAATTCACTTGTAGCTTCATGAATTAACTTCTGTATAATATGAAGGGGATCTCATCTGCTTGTCTCAGAAATCCTTTGAATTTTACATTCTGACCTCCCTTCCTTGGTGGAGCTATGGTAGTTACTGCTACTACCATGTATTTGTACTAGATTGTGATGTGTGGGGCAGATATGGATTCTACAATCTGAGCACCTTACTAACGTGACCTTACTAATCACAGCAGAAGCTGTGTTTTGACCATGTGATTTTTAGAGTGTGTCACTAAAAATCCTCAAAATCATCTTTATTAAAAATAAGAAAAAGGAAAGTATTTATGTTCAACTTGAGGCAGTCATATCAAAAGCCATTAATGTTACAAGAAATAAAAATGCTAAACTCTATAGAAACCAAAGGATTTACACAACAATATAAGATCATGGGCAGATCCCAAGGTAGTATGGATCAGTAAATAATTTGGGGAACACCATAGCACTGTTAAAGTTGTTCAAATAAACTAAACTTTCATTGAGAAACTGAAATCAGAAAATTTGAAACTTAGCACAATTAAGTAAACATTTCCCTGTCTTTAATCGAGTAACAATTCCTTGAATCAGAAGTTTCTAACCCAACTTGATTTGTACTTCCTGTTTTCAGATTTCAGAAAATTACCAGATTTAATCTGAAACAAATGATAATAGTTTTCCTTCCACTACCCAGGACATATATTTGTTTCTCCTGGATAATCCCACTCCCCCCATTTTCAATAAAACAGAGACTTTTTCACATACATGGCTTGGAGGCAAGCTCATTCTTCGTGAGTAGTAACATGTTCGAGAAAAAATATTGTCTGCTTGGGAAATTTGCCAGGGAAGGGTTGGAAGGGAACTTATGCTCACAAAATCATAGTTGAGTTAAATCTTTATTAAAATAATAAAATGGAAGAGGATGCAAGATTTTTGGTTCCTAGAACCATTATTAGATATTTTTAAAAACAAGGGAGAAAGGGAATAAAACAAAAGCCTTAAATATTAACTGAACGTAACAGCCTATGAATTTTATTGTTCATATATACTCTTAAAACAGTGTAGTAAAACATGGACTTTTGATTATTTTATTTTATTTTTGTAGTGGGTGAATTTTTTTTTATTCATACTTATATTCCGCCCTTCTCCGGAGACTCACGGTGGCTTACAATTTTTTGGGATACAACCCAATGTGCTCAGCAATAGCCTTCCTTCCATTGTATATGCCTGCTTATTACTAAGCGGCATTTTTACAAAGTCAGCTAATTGCCCTCAACAATCTTGGGTCCTCACTTTACCTACCCCGAGAGGATGGAAGGCTGAGTCAACCTTGAGCCTGGTGGGATTCGAGCCTGCAATAATTACAGGCAGCTGGAGTTAAGTGCTAGGCTTTTAACAGCCTGCACCACCAAGGCTACTTATGGTTGTTATATGTTTTTTAATAATATGAAATGCCTGCCTGCGTTTGGTAAATGAGATTAAATTTCTAATAATTAAAAGTCTTTCTGCCAAGCTTTTATATATTTGGGAGGAAGTAGAGAAAGATTCATTTAAGCACATCTTGTTGGGAATTGGGGATAGACTGCATTTATGTGGCAGCATGGTGAAACTAATGAGCATTAGTGATTATCCTGTCTGCTATCACCATAAATTTTATGATGATGGGGAGTGTCAGGATTATAGATGGGCAGATTGTTCCATATTGTCATTCACTCTATCTTCTTTCCCTATTTAGGTATTTTATGAACATTGGGGGAAAACAGCTGTTTTAAGACATAGCATATACCTTTTGTAGCTTATGAAATGCCACATTTCCATACAACCTGGAGTTGAGATTTGAATTTGTGTTCCACAATCAGAGTCAATACAGATTGCCTTACAAACAAAGGCAAATATACCGTATATTTTGCACTATAAGATGCACCTGACCATAAGATGCACCTAGGTTTAGAGGAAGGAAACGGGCAATGACAAAGACAGAAGAGGCGGACTTCAGCACTGTAAAAGGACCCTGCCGCCACAGCTCGTATTTTTCGCTCCATAAGATGCACAGACATTTTCACCCACTTTTGTTGGGAGGGGGGGAAGTGTCTTATGGAGCGAAAAATATGGTATGTTTTCCAGGATAATATTGCAGGATCCAATCTTAAGTTGGTCACTGGAATCAGAGGTTTAGTCTTCTGAGTTTTCGTACTTGTGCTGGAGGACACATATTCTGAGGATGGGCACCAGCAAGAATTTAAAAGCTCTGAAAATTAAACTTCGGTGACCAACCCAGATTTGATTCTGCAATAATTGCCTTTTATTAATCATAGTTTAGCTATATACATTGTATATTGCTTATTTGCTGAGATACTGTATTTCCTATTTTATTCTACTGTCATGGGCTATCTTTGAGTCCCTTCTAGAAGTCTACACATGAGAGAAGGTAAGATTTAAATATTTTGAAGTGGCAAAGTTGTCTTGACTACACTTACATAATGTAGCTATCACCATGCAAATATATAATAAACATTTAGAAATTTTAAAAATGCTTGTTCAGGATGTGGATCATGTGTCTTTTTTATATCTTATTTTTTAGATTTGGGACATGACACCAGTAGTGGGTTGTAGCCTTGCAACTGGATATACTTCCCGTTGATCTGTGCTTTTTCAGAATAGTATACTGTATGCGTCAAATGGATATATTCCATCTCATTCCTGCCACACATGCCAGCTGCTTGACTTTGAGAATATCATTTTCCTAAGATGGACATTTTTGTTTTTGTGGGACAGAATCCTTGCTTAGAGCTTACGAAGAATGGTGGAAGGTAACAGGTACAAGTTGATGGCCTGTGGAATGAATAATAGGAAGATTTATATACAACAAAATATCCAGCCTAAGAAGACCACTCATAGCTTGATTTACTTGTAGCATTCAGTGTGCTTTCTCTGCTGAAATGACATTGTACTGTGGCTAAGGGTTAAAATGAGTACAGTATACTTTAGTGACAACAAAACATGTTCAAAATAGCAGTAATGTATTCTTTGTAAACTGTCCCTGTAGACTAGTTTTGTCTTATGAATAGTCACTGTGAATAATGGCTCACAGACTTTGAATATAACTTTGCCAGCAGGAATAGAAGAAAATCTTTCCCAGCAGCATTGGAATAGGGGTGGCAGCATATTGATAGTGTTTTGGACTGTTTTGTTTCTTTGTTACATTTAATGTTGTTCCAGTTTTAAATTGTCTACTGAGGTGGGGGTGGGTAGATCCGTGGCAAAACACTAAAAATGGTTTCAATAATGGCTGAAGCTAAATGAGGAGTTTGAATTGTATGTAGTAAAATGGTATAGTTGAGGCTTGGTGAACTAGACAGTAAAGGTTTGTTGAACAGAAACCCAATTTGTGATGTACAGGTATCAAGTTTCTCTAAAGCCAGTTTCAGATCAGATTTTTAATTCAATTTCAGCAATAACCAGCATTGTACCAGAAAACTTGCATGTTGACTGCTGCAAGTAAAAATGATAGGAATAGGTAAATTTAATAGATAAATAAATTAAAATAATGGGGGGAAGTGTGTACATTAAAATTTGTCATTACTTTTGAAAATGAAAATACCTTGTTATAGTACAGAATTTTAAAGAGAAATTTCGGGTTGCTGTTCTTTTCATGTTGAAGGTTAAATTGTATGACTAAATGTAGCTTTATAAAATATGGTGTAGAATCATCAACAATAATGAAATTAAATAATTGCTAATTAAAATTGATGGGAAACATTCATTTCAAAGTGTTGCACAGGTAGACTGTTCAATCTGCCCTCCAATGAAAACAATTTTTTGTATGCAAATAGTGTAATCAGCCACTTCTTTTAGGGGATATTTAAAAGTAAGTGAAAAAAATGTTTTCCCATCTTTCTCAAGGAAAGTTGTTTAGGTTAATCATGAAGCTATATCATCATGTTAAAATGTAAGCCTCAAAGAATCCTTAAAAAAAGATTTAGGGCAATACTATGAGGAAGGGAATTATATATCCTGAGGAATGAGTATTGGAAAGTCATATAAGATGGATATAATCAATGTTATTGTTATTGAATTATTGCTCATAAACCTCTTATTTGATGCTAATTTTGATGGAGGAATAGAGATTAAAAATGAAAGGAAGAACCAAACATTTCAACAATATCACTATACAAATAAGTTAAATCATAAAAAGATGGTTTTGATAAAATGGTTTCATTATTCTACTTACCTGCCTTATTGAGAACTTTAACTTGTTTGAATTAAACCAGAATTAATAATTTAACCTCAGTGTCCCGCTTACAATGAAATGTATATCTGGGTTGCACAAAAGCATTTGTAGTTTTCCTCCCCAACCCTCTTAATATCTCTTAAACTTTGGATAACCTGCTGGTGCCAGAGAACAATATTCTCATGTCTCAATATTTCCACATATAGAGAAGGCCACCTACTGTTTTCACTTATTAATTGTACAGATTGCACAAAAGTACATTGAAAGATTTGGCAGTTCCACTTAAAATTATCCATCACTTTTTTGCCAGATTTGTTCCAGGACTGAAGAATATTTTGCTGGTTGGGGATAGGGTAAATAGCAAATATTATTAATATTGAAGAGAGTTTAAATAGATACACAAAGAAATGTTGGCAAAACACTAATGTTGTTTCTATATCCAGTGTTGATGTTCTTCTGGTAAGACAGACCTGTAAAAACTCTATTGCTTGCTTTGGAAATGAAATGCTTTTGTGCGTGGGAAGAGAATAAGGATCATGTTGTACATGGTAACAAAATTGGCCCTGTACACTAAATGTGCAATTATTCAGATTTGACTTATTTACTATGGTTTTTTCCCCTGAAGCCTTTCTTCATGGGGGAACCAGAAGGACTAATGTATTTTTGTCTGATGACCATATTCTGGTGAAACCTTGTATCTTTCATTATCTGAGCAACTGTTATTACTGTTTGTTGTTCTCTTTTTTGTCTTAAAAATGAAAGGAAAAAAGGTTTGACTATTGTATAATAAAAATATTTCCTGTAAATGTTGCTTCTTTATTTATGACCTGTGGAGACTTTTCATTTTTGTACAGTATGTGCATCAAGTGTTCTAGTGAACGAGTAAGGAAAAACATAACTAAAGAAATTCAGAAATTGTTTTAAAAAATCCTAATTTAAGGAACTTACGTTACTTTGGAATTTGGGCGAGACTTGAAAGTTGTATGATTAAGCAATGGTAGGAAATCAGGCCCTTGAAACCATTAGCTGACATCTGGGATACTTCCTTGCTAGGCAATAGGAATAGCAAGCATATCTATCCTGGAGGTTCCATATAACAATGAAAAGGAGCTGATGAAGAAGAAAAAATCTATAGCGGACATAGTAAACTGCAGCCCTAAAGGAGAACTTGGGAGACATGCAAATTGAAACCTGACAAGTCTAGAAGCATACAACCATTATAATAAACATTTATTAGATTTATAATATTGCCAATCAGGGACACAAGACAGAGTAGTGGTTGCCAACCAGTGGGCCGGGGACCACTGGTGGTCTGCGAGAAAACTTTGGTGTCCACAGAGAAATGTCACCCCCAAAGCAATTAATCCAGGCTACGCGGGAACACAAGGCTGCGCCAACATGGCTGTGGGAACACAAAGCTTGCATTGCTTGCATTGCGAACAACATGTAGTGAGGGGAGGGGGGAAGGGCAGAGGGGGGGAACTTGCCCCACGCACCTCGCCTGGTCACTGGGCTGCTTATTTCCGTTTCTTCTGCTTTTGGCTGCATGCAAGGAAAGCAGCAAAAGTCTTTCTCTCCCCAAACATCACCAGAAATGAATCTTTGGGACCCTGCAAGGCATCCTGCTCCAAGAGGCTGCGCCGGCAGGACAATTTTAATCTCTCTCACAATCTCTCTCCCCCTCTCCGTCTCTGAGAACACAGCTGGAGACGGTATCCTGCAATCCCAAATAAAGAATGATCGATCGGTAGGAATTTAAATGGGACTATTTTGTTCCAGACAATAAGGGTTTGAGGAGGAGAAAGGGGAAAATATCAAGAATATATACATATATTTCTGAGGGGAAGGGTAGATCAGGACAGCTGTTCAGAGGGTAAGGTATACTGGGCCCTTGAGAGTTGCCAAGGACAGGGAAAAAAGAGAAGGCATTTGGAATATAGGGGTGGATTCATGAGAGTTGTCCTGCTGGGGCATGGACAGCGATGACAGCTGAGAACAAGAAAGACATTGGAAAGATTCGGGGTGAGGAGTAATGAGATGCTGCACTGGGAGATGTTGAGGGGACTCCAAACTATGGCAAGATTTTTTTTCCATTGCAAACCCACATCAGCAGGTTTGAGTTCTGCCAAACTCAAAGCAACCAAACAGACTAAAAACGCCAGAATCTCCAGCCATGATTTTGTTTCAGGACAGAAGCAAAGTATTTTCCCCATTAGATGCAGTTCCCTAATAGATACTTCCTTTTAGATTAATATATGGCATGTAAGGAGTGATTGGAATTTATGGCATGAATGACCCTCCCCCTTTCAACTATTTGATCTAAGTAAGTAGAGACAAAATTTGCCTGCCACAAAGCACCAGCTCCTTTTTATTTTTCAGAATGAATTTGGGCCCAGGGTTATCACAGGGTTATTCTTAAATAAAAATAAAACTGGTGGTTGGTTGAAATTCCATGCTTTGTCTGAAAATGGAGGCAACTAACTGAAAAGTATGTGGAGAGGGATGGGGGTGATAAGATAGTTGTGCACATTCTGTGAAATGGAGTAATCTGACAAGCTTGTATGCTTTGTATTAAGTAGCAGATATTTTATTTAACCTCTCAAAGTTTCAAGCATTCCCACCAGCCAAAAGGTTGCTTAGTGATGCGGTACAGTTTCAGGTATTTTTAAAATGAAAGGAATGAAAAAGAACACTTTCAAGAAGGAAATCCAGTTCAACTAGAATATCTGGATTTGTGACAAGTTTGTGGCATGGCTTTAAAAGCATACCATTTAATTTAAACCAAAGCCTTTTACCTTAACAGGCTTGGCCACATGGCATAAGCCCAAATAAAATATAGTTGCTATCAGGTGGTTTGTGCTAGGACCACACACAAACTGAACTGGCAAACCACTGATTGTTCATGTTATGTAGAGTCGTAACAGATCTTCTTGCATTTGCTAATATGTTTTTGGAATACCACTGTAACTGGACACCTAATGGCAACAGCAATAAATATAATATAGTCACTCACTTAGGAAGTTTATCCTCACAAAATGAACTTAAAATACAAATATATTTCAGTTTCTGTCACTTCAGCCACTATAGGTAGTAATCAAGGGAATTGTAATCCCAGGTTACTAGATTCCTTACTCCTATAATTTAATAATTAAATTTCAGATTTAAAGCAATAATATTAAGTGACCATAATATATTATAGTTCTTTATTGGCAAAATCTGGATTTTTGAAATAATCCAAATATTTGTAGGATTGCATTTAGAAATTTCCCAGTTATGTGCATTATTTTTTTTTCTATGAAGCTGCTTGCAGAAATATTGGTCTCCTCTTCAAAAGAAAAAGAAAAAGTTTCCATCTCTGGAATTTGCCAACCTAACTTTTTTGACTATAACCTATGTTGCTGGATTGGGACCTTGTCCCACCAGGCCCAAAGTCTGCTCTGATATGGTCAGCCAACAGCACAAGGAAGCCCACTAGTCCAGCAGGTGACCTTCAGAAACATTAACAAAACCATACAAACCGTTGATCCCCATTACCTCCAGGAATTCACCCAGCTCTTGTATGAAGCTAGAACTCGGTGTAGGCTAGAACTATTAACAAGAAACTCAGGCATCAGTCTTAAAGTTAAAGCAGATGTGCATTAGTATCAGGAAAGGGCATATTCCCAATGTCCGGAGCAGGTTATTCATCTGCAGAGTACCTGCACTTGCATTTCTCTCTTCCGTTTATCCACGCCCTGGTGCTCAATCGAGCCTCTAAGTTCCTCTGGTCCGAGGACGTCCTTACATTTATGTCCCGCTGCACAGCGCCCTGAGAGAGAAAGTGAAAACCGCCCCACGGGCACTTCGGGGGCACGCGGGAGAGAGCGCTTTCTCTCGGGGAAACCTGGCTTGCGAACGGCGTCAGGGAGGCCCCGCTCGTAAAATTTCCATTCACCGACTCGGGAGAACGCGGGAGCGCCCTCTCCCGCGTACCCCCCAAAGTGCCTGTGGGGGGGTTGCCCTAGTTACACGGGAGGCCGGGCGGGGAGGGGGGAGGAGTCAAGAACTTTCAGTATAGGGCATGATGGGAAAGCGGAGCGAGAGACTGGAAATTCACCTGTGGCGCCGGGGGGAGGGGGGAGACCCGCATCGGGCGGGTGGGGGGGACGAACCTCCGGGAGAGCGGGTCTGCGACAGCCATGGTGAGTGGTGGGACGTGACTGGCGGGAGAGGGAGGAGGGAGAGCCTGCACGGGAGCTCTCAGGACAGAAGAGGGATCTTACCTGTTGAAGTCAGGTGAAGCCGCAACCTTCCGAAAAGAGCGGCGGGCGGTTAGGGCTCGAGGCTTACCTTTAACGTCCCGCAAACCTAGCAAGTCCCAAGGGCTGATCCGTTCGAGTGGGCTCGCTGGACTGGGCTAGCGATCGGGAAGGATAAGACAAATTTTAGGGATCTTGATTCGCCCATTCGGCCCTCCGATTGCTTTTCTTTTTTTTTTATAATAAATTTTATTAAGTTTTGAAGTTTTAAAAACATAAAATAAAAACTTTATACATTATACACCTCCGATTGCTTTTCATTGCCCTTCCTGTTCCTGCTTCTTTGTAGCGCGAGGGTTAATTCCATTCCCATTCTGCGCGCTGCAGCAAAAATAAATAAAAGAAAAGGACGGGGCAAAAGTCGCTTATCTTTGAAAAGCCTTCCTTTGCCTGTCGCTTTGTCAAATATCAGGCTAGAAGGGGGAGGGAGAAGGAATCGTAGCCAACCTCGTTCAGTTTTAATTTCTTAAATTTACTACTGGCAGTACATTTTAAGCTAAATCATGTTACATTAAATTAGCTGGGGTGCCTGAGCTGCATCATAAATCACACACAGCCAGAACTGGTGGGTTGGTGAGTTGGTTGGTTGGAGATTATGAAAGTTACATAGCAAAGTTTGATGCATAGTTATACATCAAAAGTTTAGAAGTACAGTAGGTATGGGAAAGATCAACTCTACTTTGAGTAGTCAGCAAGCGATGAGCAGGTATTTAGCTAAGTCATTCGTCAACTCCAGCACTGGGGGGGGGGTGGAATCATGAATGTAAAAAAATACCTGTTTCAAGATTGTGGCTGGGTTCACACCTTATAGTAGGCTAAAAAATCATTGTATGTGGTTCACTGTATTCAGTATACAAACAGTATACACACTGTTTTTGATGTCATTCAAACTAAATGTATCTCCTCCTTTGAGAAAGTTGTTAGTGTAATAGATGATTGCTGCAGACATAATATACCAAGACTTTCAAATCTGGCTCTTTTCATAAAATAGTAAAATAAGAGCTAGATGATACTATTGTTAAAAGATTTGCAGTTGGCTGCATGAGCACACTCTTAGAAAGATTGTAGTTGTGAGATTCCACAGGGCTCAGTCTTGTGCCTTGTTACATTTTTATCAGTTTCTTGGATGATGAAGTTAAATCAGTGCTTAGGAGACGTAAAAGGTAGGATAGTTAATACTTAAGAAGGAGAGAAGGAAATAAAAACAAAAAACCTAGACAATATTGAGTGTGTTGAAATAAATAAGATGGAACTTAGTTGAGAAAACAAACTTCTTCATCTGGATAGACAAAAGCAAAGATGGGAAGACTTTGTGGCAATTTATGTGAAAAGAATCTGATTCTTGTTGATCACAAATTTGATGTGTACCATTAGGGTGAAATAGATGATACAAAGGCAAATGACACTTTAAGGTACATTTGCAGGACCCGATGTTCATATCATGGGAAGTAACTGCCCCAACTACTCTTCCTTGATTAGTTCCTACTTGGAATACTGTGTCCTGTTCTGATTACAAATCAGTTTGGTCTAGTGGTTAAGGCACCAGGCTAGAAAGCAAGAGACTGTGAATTCAAGTCTCTTCTTAGCCACGAAGGCCAGCTGGATGACCTTGGGCCTGTCACTCTCGGTCAGCCCATCTCACCTCACAGGGATGTTGTGGGGAAAACACAAGGAGGAGGGTGTTTTTGATATGTTCACTTCCTTGTGTTTGGAAAAATAATAAAGGTGGGATATAAATAAAAAGGGCAATTATAAATTGGAGCAAATTTAGAAGAGGAGTATCACAATGGTGGTACTGAAAACCAAACTATATAAAAAAGTTTATAGATATGTTTAACATATAGAAGAGATAACCAAAGAAAGATATGGTAATAGTTTTCAGCATGTGAAGGGCTGTCCTTTGGAAGACAATATGGGATTTGTTTTCTATTGGCCCAATGGGCAGAACCAGAATCAATGATATAAGGAAGTATATTCAGACTTGACCTAATACTCTACCTGACTCTGTGGTTTCTTCCCCAAACCCCAAAAGCTTTAACCTTAGACTGTCTACTATTGACCTCACCCCTTTCCCAAGAGGTCTGTAGGGGACATGCATAAGCGCACCAACGTGCCTACCATCCCTGTCCTATTGTTTCTTTTTATTTTTCTTATATGTATCCATTTCATGTATTCATAGCTATGTTTATACTTATACCTGTTATCTTATAATCGCTTGACAAAATAAATAAATAAAAATAAACTCTTGGTTAGTGGAATAGACTGTTACAGGTTATACTAGTTTTTCTTATCTGGAAATTTTTGATTACAGATTGTTTGGTCATCTGTTGTACAGGCTGTAATGGATTCTGTACTGAATTGGGGGTTGAACTTGATGCTATCACCCACATGTGAAGTGGAGAATGTCAATAAGCAATGGTTTGAGATACTTACAATGCCCTTATAATGTCAGCACTGACTCTACCACAAAAGGAAAGAATTTTGTTTCCAAGCAAGTGAGGCTTGCCTTGACATAGTTCTCCTGTTCATTCTACACCTTTGCTAGAGTTTTGTGTTATGGAATTAATATATGAAGATATCCAGGAATTTGTACTTCCTTCATGGATTTTATGATGCTTGTTTGGTAATGTTAAGCAAAGGTTCATTTTGCTTCCCCAGAATGGGGACAGAAAAGTTGGTAAGACTAAGTATGGAAGCAGTCAAGGAGAGAGAATGGGAAAAAAGAGAAGTTAAATAAATGATGAGATGACCAAGTGATTAGGATGGTTGATTACATTCTAAGCTTAACTCTGGTCAATAGTTTCAACTCTTAGTCCAACTGTTGATTAGATATAGTTCACCTCTTCAAGTTCTGTAAGTCTATTCAATTGGATGGGTTTGCCTCAAGGACAGGAAATGATAGATTTTGATTTGGATGTTGTAAACATTTTGATTTGCCCTTTTTGTACTGAGCTTGCTATATACAGTAGGATTCACATACTTTGTACAATTAAGAAGCCCAACTCTATCTTTTTCTGAGATGTTACAGCAGTTGTGAAGAACAAACACAAGAGCCAGGAAAAGACAGCAGCTGTAAGGTGTTCCATGTGCATCTCATTTCATATTTTGTTCTTCAAATTCCATTTTCTGCATAGCCGTAATAATTTTATTCTTCTCTGGTCATTTTTTGGGGAGGAAGACAAAACATATTTGAAAGTTATACATACGTACATAAATGAGTTGAACAAAACAATACTCAGGTTTAAAGCTTGCGAAGAAATGAATGGCACTTACACATTGTTCAAAGGACTTCTGTCAAAAGTATTTAGGTTCTTTCTAATGAACAGTGAAAGCTGTGAATAGGAGCCACCCATACTGGATACAGTGAGAGGCCTGCCCAACCAGCTTGCTGATTTTTTCAGTGTGGCAATTAAATCTGAAAAAAAAAACCTAGTTCTAACCAAGCCCATTTTTCAATTCTAATTATATGTGTGAGAATGTGTTTTTAAGAAAGGAAACTGCTGATTTAGGATTTACTTAGATTTACTTATTAGTGTCACACATAGCATCTGGCACCTAAGCAAATATTTTCATCTATTAAGTGTTTTTCCTTCCAAACTAAGAACATAAGAGTTGTCTTGATGAATCAGATAAAACTCTACAGACCAGCTTTTTTGTTTTAATCAGGAATTAGCCAAGCTCTGCCTGAAAGTCTTTGCTTTTTCTCCCAATTGAAAACCATGGCAATTTTCCTCAACCTGATCCCTTCCTGATATGATGGACTACAACATGCTTGGGGGATATTGGAAAGATTATGGCTGTAAATTAACACTTCTGGAAAGGATTGTTTCTTCAAAGCATGTTATAATTTGAAAGTAAAACATTTCTGAGTACACAATTTTAGGGGAAGACTGAAGAAAAAATATTTTGGTTCACCACAAGCTATTAGGCATGTTATTTGTCCTTTTGCATTGCACAGCCTTTTGATTATTAAAATAAATTCAAATTGACTAGATCTCAAAGCCCTTAACTCCAGGGAACATATTATCTCTGTAGAAGACCAACAGAATAAACAGCATGCCATATTTGTGGGTAAGGAGACACAGCATAATGCTAGCTGAATAAAACAGCAAGGATTGATGCTCCTAGATGTAATAATCCATCAAAAGAAATCCCTGTATTTGTGTCTTCAACTATTTGATCCCATTTATCATATGAAACAGCTAATTATCTGAATCCTCTCTATTGTTGTGCCCATCAAGAGTTTTCAATCCATCTATTAAAACATGTTTGCAGAAAAGCTATTTTTTCCTTTCCTAGGTATTAGTCTTATTAACAGTATAGTCTTTCCTCTTCTTTGATGCTGTGGTTGCATTTGTTCCCAAAGAGGCACTTTCCTTGAAAACTTTTAATTTAATTTAATTTAATTGGACTTATAGGCCGCCCTCTCTCCCGAGGAAGTCAGGGCGGCTTACAATAAAAACAAGAATACAAATATTAAAATAGAATTAAACTAAACTAAGCCCAATAAAATTTAAAACCCGATTAAAACTAAAAATTGATTAAAAAAAACCCATCCCCACCGCATTCAGTCCAGGCTGGCCTGTTGGAACAACCAAGTCCTTAGGTCGCGGCAAAAGGAACGGAGCTCCAAGGGGAGCTGATTCCACAGGGTATGTGCTCCCACAGAGAAGGCCCTACCTCTGGGTGCCACCAACCGACAATGTCTGGTCGACGGTACCCCCAGGAGGCCCTGTCTGTGGGAGCATACAGGGCGATTGGAGGTTGACACTGGCAGGAGACGCTCCCACAAGTACCCTGGACCTTAAATACTTAATATTTTATTATTGAACCTATCTTTTTCAGGTGGATTATTTAGTGAAAGAAGAGAATAGTTGTAGCTTGGGGTTAGACTGCAGGGTCCTTGGTGCTCTCTGAGCTTGGTGGTTTTCTTGCAGGTGTTTCACTAGGTAAATCATCAGTGCGAACAAGTCTGCAAGAAAACTACTAAGCTCTTGAAAGTATCAATGACTCCACATGGATTACTTAATCAGTCAAAAATAGGGGGAGATGCTTGCAACAAAGATCAGCTAATTTTGATATGGATAATGCTTATTTGGGTATTAAAGATGCAGTGTTCTACTTGGCATCTTCTCAGATATAAAATATAGCATGGCAGCTGTAACAGCAAAAAAAAAGTAAAACAATATTGTTGAAGACACATTATAATTGTATTTACTTCTTATAGGGCTTCCCTTGATTATCCAAATGTAGTAGTCTGAAATGAAAATGAGACAAATTTTCCTTTCCATACTCTTACCAGTGGCTACTTACTTAAATCTGTGAAGTGTTAGATAACTCCTTTTAGAGGTTCAAGAGCTTCTAATGTTGAAGTTCTTCTACTTAGTTTCTCCTCTGTGTGTCCTTTCTTCTTGTCACTGCTCATATTCTATCTATCAAGGTGGAATTTTTGTCTCTGTTCCAGTTTTTTTCCCTTTGCTCATGTCTCTGTCAATTCTTTCTCATACATTTATGAGCCAAAATTTGCACCTTCTATGTGTAATTTGCTGCACTTTGCATACAATATACTTTTATCTTGTTTCCTGGTATTATAGCTTGATTTATTAACTAAACCTGCTTTGTACAAAGAAACACAAATTGAACAGGGGTCCTTTGAAGATATTCCATTGTTTCAGACTCAAAACTGAAAACATTTTTGAACTGAATCTGAACTCTTTGAAAGTCTTGTGAGTATTTAAGCAATTCAGAAGGCTAGAGAAAGGACAACATAAAATCAAATACTGACATTCCTTTTTATTTTCCGTACAGGAAAAGTGCTGTGATAAAAGAAAACAGTTACTGATAGGACAATCTTCTAATCAGAAGGAAGAGTTTTCTAAGAGATCTCTAACTAGATAGTGCATAGAGAGAATGATGCTGAGTCATGTATTATGGGTTTTGTTTTCTATGTCTCTGTTCCTTATTATCTTCTTCTAATCTGCACAAAAACTCTTGAAGAGTTTGAAAGAAGCCAATCCAAGAAAGTTTATAGTTTGTAACACATGTCCTGCTGATATACCCAGCTGAATTCTTTGACCCTCAAAAATTGTGAAATATCCAGCATTTCTTATTAGGAAAAGTACTTTGAAGAAGGCATATCAACTCCATTCTAATTCTGTAGTTCTTGGTAATCATGCCATTCTTGTTTGTCATGAATGTTTTTTCGTTCCCTTTTGTAAAAATCATGAGGCCAGTAGGCACAATATTCTGTTTTATTTTAGAATAAAGCAGACTTTTTTTCTTTACCAAAATGAATTCTCTACAGTTAAACTTGTCATAACTTAATATTCATCTTTGTATGAATTATAGTTTCGTTAAATTGGGGATTTTGTCTCTGATTCTCCTTACCCCCACCCCCATTTAACTTTCAGGGTTGTTTGCATTCTTGTTTTCAGTTGCATCTAACTCAAGCATCTTCATTATAATTCAAAATCTTAGCTACAACTGACACTGAAAAGCAGAAGCTTGGTAAACTGGAATTTAAACAGCAAGGAGTCTGTAGAGATTCTCAGTCATCCAGGTCATGGTTGTCCCAAAGGTGCTTTTTCAGGAGGCAACTGGACTTTCTAGTTTTTTCTTTTGAAGACATTTTGCTTCTCATCCAAGAAGCTTCTTCAGCTCTGACAGGAAGGTGGAGAATGGCAGGATTTATATTCCTTGCAGACAGCTGGTCATTTGCATCCTTTTAGAAGGTCTTTGAAGCAGTTGGAGGTTTGTCTGTGTCGTCAGGGTCACCTGAGTAGTGCTCCTGATTCCTGTAGTCTGCACTTTTTTCCTCTGGAAATCCATTTCTACTCCCATACCATTCAAAGGGTGTTCATTCCAAATTGTATAAACTAAAAGTCTGTAGAGATTCTCAGTTATCCAGGTCATGGTTGCCCCAAAGCGAAACATATTTGAAAGAAAAACAAGACAGTCCAGTTTCCTCCCAAAAAAGAACCTTTGGGTTAAACAGCAAGGATGTTACAAACTTGTTTAAAACTGGATTGACATGAGTACAGGCTCAGCCAACTTCATTACATCCTTTATATTAAAACGAACGTTAAGTATCACAGCTGTGAAAGGCACAGTCAGTTCTCCTATTACATCTTTGAACTTTCATATTGGCCCTTGCTATATAAGCTTAACAATATTATCATCCAGATACTATAAAGTCTTGTTGAAATGGGAGAGCTTTAAAATGACTCACTACTTAAACCAATAATACACCTTGTTTCAAAACCAGTAAATAGAGGCCCAGAACACAAGACAAAGATAAAATGTACTGGTTTATTGTTTAAAAATACCATTTAGTTGTATTTTATGCTCGCCTAGTAAATGCTAAACAAATCTATATAGGAAGTATTGTTGTAAGACACAGGTTAAATTTAGATGATACTTCCTCTATTTTTAATTGGCTTGATAGGCAGAGCGCAAGAATCATAGCAAGAGTTGGGGGGAATGATAGATCAGATCTTGAAATTTGGTGCCTTGGTGGTGCAGGCTGTTAAATGCCTAGCACTTAGTTCCAGCTGCCTGCAATTAGTGCAGGCTCAAATCCCACCAGGCTCAAGGTTGACTCAGCCTTCCATCCTCTCGGGGTAGGTAAATTGAGGACCCAAGATTGTTGGGGGCAATAAGCTGACTTTGTAAAAATGCCACTTGTGGGGGCCAAAAAGCCCTAGTAATAAGCAGGCATATACAATGGAATGAAAGCTATTGCTGAGCGCATTGGGTTGTGCTCCAAAAATTGTAAGCCACCCTGAGTCTCCGGAGAAGGGCGGCATATAATATGAATTTTAAAAAAATTGCTGATTACAGTTCTCCATTTTTTTGTCAATTGTCTGTCCCTTGTGAAAGTATAAGATCAGCATATGTGAAATATGGATGTTATTTCTGCTGTTGTTAAATTGTTTTTTTTAAATATAACTGCTTTTTATTTTAAAATAATGAAGCAGTGTCCTAAAGACAGACTTGAAAGTTAACTGTAGAAATTTGAAGAATTAATCTGTTCCAAATGACTTTTTTTTTTATTCACATTTATATCCCGCCCTTCTCCGGAGACTCAGGGCGGCTTACAATTTTTGGGATACAACCCAGTGTGCTCAGCAATAGCCTTCCTTCCATTGTATATGCCTGCTTATTACTAAGCGGCATTTTTACAAAGTCAGCTTATTTCCCCCAACAATCTTGGGTCCTCAGTTTACCTACCCCGAGAGGATGGAAGGCTGAGTCAACCTTGAGCCTGGTGGGATTCGAGCCTGCAATAGTTACAGGCAGCTGGAACTAAGTGCTAGGCTATTATCAGCCTGCACCATCAAGGCCCTTGTAAAGCTTTATATAAGCTTTATTACATTATAATACGTCTTTCAGATATGTGGATTTCAGTTCCTACAATTCTTAGCAATTGTCATGTTAATTAGTAAATCTGGGGGTTGAAGTCGCATTACTTAAAGGTTAGGAAAAGAAGTTTCCTAACCTTAGGTTAGGAACAAGAACTTAGGTTAGGAAAAGACTTAGGTTAAGAAAAGAAGTTTCTATAAGATGAAAATTACATACATAAATAAAATATCAAGAGACAAAATCATCCAGAGAAATAATGATAGAAACAAAAATTTATCTAGCATCAGGGCAGATAAAGTTTTCTTCCCTTGCTGACACTAAAGTGTTTGAGAAGACCTCCCTAGAAGGGCCTCCCTAGAATTAGGATATCTATGAGTCTGATATACATAAAATTATCATTTGGTGCTATCCGCTTAGTATTTTCACGGTTAAAGCTACCATTTTGAATTAGCCTGAGAGCAAATAAGTGATCTCAGAATTGGTGTAATTTCGCCTGGATGTACCTACTTAGATGCTAACCATCTAATACCTTCATTTTGCCTGAAAGTCCCAAGTCATTTTCAGAGACATCCATAAGAACAGTATTCTGTAATAATAAAGTTGGGAATGTACTTGAGGAAGCACTGATAATGTCAGAAATCTTAATCCAAATCACCTATATCTCAAGCCTGTCAAACTGGTGAAAGGCACTTCTGGTCACTAACATACAAACAGGATCAAGTGCTACCTTTAATCAGCTCTTGCTGTTTCATAGGACTGATGTCTGGTAATGATCCAATTTCAATATCTGGGAATCAGGACTCAATAGTTTATTCCTTTGAGATTCATCATCAATTTATAGATCGAAATTATTACTGAATCCATAAATGATATCTTCATCTTTTCAGCTTCACCTATGTCAAGGGGCAAGAAAAATTAGAATTAAAGTAATCTGCTATTGGAAAAAGCTTATAATAAATCAATACATATCTACCCTAATTAATATTTGGCTCCATTGTACGAGGACGGGCTCTAATTTTGTCAGCTTACACTTTAGTTGCATCTACCTATGTATTAAACAATCATTGGTAATCCAAAATTTCTACTCTATAAGATTGAATTATTAAGAGGAAATACAAATAGATAAAACATAGTGGCAAGGGTGCTGAACTTGGAGTGGCAAGAACTGTTTTCATGGAGTTGTGGAAGATATTCGGTGACCTTAAGCCCAGCCACTGAATCAAAAATGTTTTATAATTATAAGCTTACATTTGGGCAATCTGCTTATATGGCTACCATCTAGTTGGAGAGAGGGGGATTAAAATGGGAATTCAAATAGATTGGAAGAATTTTCACATTACAATATTATAATGGCAAGCATTCTTTAAAAAAAACTAATTTAATGGATGGTGTTCTAATATTAATGAGAGAGATAGCACTCTCCATCTCTTGAAGAATGAAATGATGTTCAGACCCTCTTGAACCCCCAAACCTGTGGTTTTTAATAGTTTACCTAGGTGATTAATGATAGACCTACTGAGTTTTAAATACTGAGTTTGCAAAGTTGGCAAAGGAAGCACTGGAACTAGCAAAAAGCAATAGCAGTCACTAGTTTACATTGCGTGTATTTTTCAGTGGGCTTATTTGATATGAAACTATTGTCATGGCAGAACTCCAATTTATGGCAGAATATGTTAGAAAATTAAAAAGATCTTTTGAAAGGTTTTCTATGTGACTCAGAGTGGAAATAACCAAAACTGAGCAAACACAAATCTTGATTACTGAGTTGCACTTTTGTTTTGTTCAAATGTTGAAGATAGCTAGTTGGGTTTGGTTAAAGTTCACAGAAACTAAATTAGTTTATAATCTAAACATAGGTAAAATGTGTTTTGTACTTGCTTTAGCTTTGAGATTTTGTATATATTTTTATTTAATTTGATTGTTGATGCTTTGCCTTTACTGCATATTTGCACATTGATGTTATGATAATACACACTCCAGTGCTCTGCTGTCATTCCTTCCACTGCTTTTCTCTGACAGCTCAGTTCTTTTTTCAAAGGTCATAGCCACAGTAAAACTAAAGAAAGCATTATTAGTGAAAGGGCTGACCATCTCAGATAGAAATTGTATATGTTGAAGATGTAGATATTTCAAGACTATCAGGCCAGGGAAAAGAGGGTAAGTAGCAAAATGTACCACCACCACCACCCCTTTTTTTTACACTTTTGATTAATAACAAACAGGATACTCCATGGGATACATCTGCCTCGGTAGCAAGGTGACTTTAGGAGAAAAGAAGAATGTGTGGCACTTTTTACACTCGTGTCCCTATAATCAACTTGTTTTCTTTATTCTAGATACATTTTATCCTGCTGTTTAGCCGACAAGGGAAATTAAGACTTCAGAAATGGTTTATTACACTTCCTGAAAAGGAAAAGAAAAAAGTCACCCGAGAAGTTGTGCAGATTATTCTGGCTCGAAATCAAAAAATGAGCAGCTTTGTTGACTGGAAAGATCTCAAGCTTGTTTACAAAAGGTGTGGGAAGTTTTATAAATCAACTTTTTATATACAGCAGATCATTTTCATGTGTGATAAAATGGGAAGAGGAATACATGTTCTGGAAGTCAATGCTAGCATGCTGATAAATAGCAATTCACTAGACTGAAGAACAACCACATGAGTTCAGTTTCATCTTTAAAAATGTATTGTTTTTGTGTAAAGAGAAAGTTTACAGGAATTGTTTCAATATACTGAAGAAAAATCTACATTCAGGGACTCCTGTTATCTGAAGGAAGGGTTGGGTAACATTTTCAAGTGAGTGAAACAACCTGGTCCAGTGTTTCCCAACATCAACATGCTTAAGATGCATGGACTTCAACTCTGTTTGAAGTGGTGGATGGGGAATTCTGGGAGTTGAAGTTGCTGAGATTGAGAACCACTGACCTGTCCAGCAGACAATTTTTTTTAACCTTGCTGATATGATGAAAAATATTGGCTTTCACAATCATTTGATGGCTTTTATGTGTGTCAGTTTCATATTCATATATATGCCCATGGAATACTCAAGAGCAAATTCTGCACTAATCAGACATTTAGACTTAGAATAACTTTATTGTCACTTTGAATGTAGACTAATCAGCATACATTAAAATGAAAGTTCATTGCATGCAGCTCTCAAAGGGTCTCTACCTCTAATATACACTACATAAACAAGACAAAATAAATAAATAAATACAAAATTATGCATATACCCACATATATGACATGGAGAAACATGGATTGCATGAATTTTTATCTTATTTCATATCTACATGACATATGGCACCTCTTGTTTTCATAATATAAACACTTTTCAGGATGCTTTTAAGGCAGATTATTTTATAATGTACTGCGCAAGCGAAATTGAAGAAAGAACAAAACTGATCTTTAATATATACTAGTGGTCATATTTTTTTCCTTGTTTTATAATTTAGGTATGCTAGTTTGTATTTCTGTTGTGCAGTAGAAGAAGAGGATAATGAACTCCTGACTCTAGAAGTTGTTCATCGTTATGTAGAGCTATTGGACAGATATTTTGGCAATGTAAGCTTATTTCTTTATTATTGTTCCATAAATAACTTTATTTGCATCCACTCTGATAATGTTTAACATGATTGTTCTTTGCAGATTGTGGTTTGTGGTTTAAAATATGGCTAATATCTAATCAACTAGGGTTTATTCCACAAGCCTCTAAGTGAATCCAATCATGCTGTTATTTTTTTTTCTTTAGTGGAAAGCAGGTATGCAGACATAGAAATGCTGAGTACTTTGAAATTGTTTTAATCCCGAGATTCTGACAAGTTAGAAGTACTTTTTGGGCACAATTGTCCATAGTTTAGCTTATTTGCAATTTATTATGTTTTAATTATGTATTTCTAAGATTTATTAATTGTCCAGTGGTCAGGCCAGTATAACAAAAAATATCCCAGACAAAAATCTATATAAATCAAGTAAAAATTAATGGACGATCTTCTGTTCCCTGAGGGATTATATCTGAACACTTTTTCACCCAAGGTTTCATAGTGTCAGTAGCATTGAGTATGTTTAACCAACTGAGATTCATAAGCATGCCTGTCTAGAAAAAGAATATTATACTTGGTTGCAATTATTTTTCATACTCTTAAGAATAGACTACTACAATATGTAATTTCTGGAGCAACTTGAAAACTAGTTAGGAACTTCAACTAGTTCATAATACAGCTGCTAAATTTCATGCTAGCAACAATCTACAGAAAAACATATAGCTAATCATTAAATATTAGTTACTGGTTTATCTTCTAAGATAGTTTCATGCACCTGGCTATTAGATTCTCAATTTTTTATTGCTGGAAAAATGTTAAAATATTGTGGAGAAGGTGAAGGCTAAGTGGAGACCTTCCACGTATTTCCATCTTAGAAAGTGGTGTGCTTTTATAGTATATTGACAGTGGATTAATCACCTGTCATAAAAATTAAAGCTTTTGATAGCATATTGTATAGCCAATAGTTTCATACTGTTTCAGCATTATGGAAGACAATGTAACCAACACTTCAAAAGAACACCACTTCTTATTAACCTGCCTTCTGGAAGTATATTATATCCTATCTTTTTCCTTGATAAGGGAGAACTGCTCATTTACACGTGTGATTATTCTGTGCACTTTGGTTCTTAATGTAATGTTCATCTCTATAAACACTCAATATAGAATAGAGAGAATATCAGAATACTGAAAGGCTAACTTGTTTAAAGCTTTCTTTTCCCCTCCAGAAATTAATTTAAGTATACGCTTCCAATTCCATGCTAAAACAAATACATTGCATAATGTGTTTTCTTTCCATTTGGTTTGTTATACCAGCATATTACAGTGCCCATGAATGAATTTGAAGGAAGTTCAGCTTGTCTATAAAAAGGTAGAAATAATAGCCAGTGCCCTGTAGGATTTTATTTCTAGAAAAGTGTGGAAAAGATTGCAGTTTCTCAATAGTTAGGGACATAAAATGATCTTGAAATGTCACATAGTCTTTCATTATTTCAACTTGAAACCACACATTTAATACATTTAATTTTATATATCCTTTGTTTCTGGCTGTCCTAGAAGTGCATTTATACACAAAACAGGGTTTTGATGGGTCTGAGTATACATTAACATATTCAGTAGCAGGATACTGAGTCTAAATATTTATTTCTCTAATCCTTAACAGGTATGTGAACTGGATATTATTTTCAATTTTGAGAAAGCATATTTTATACTTGATGAATTTCTAATGAGCGGGGAAGTTCAAGAGACATCCAAAAAATCTGCAGTGAAAGCCATAGAAGATGGTGATATGTTACAAGAGGTAAGGCAGAAGAGAGAATAAAACAAATCCCTCCCTTTCTCTCCTTTTTAAAAAGTATTACTGTCCTACATATGGTTTAGGCCAATGTTTTTCAACCTGAACAATTTTAAGATGGGTAGCCTTTAGCTCCCAGAATTCTGGCTAACTGGGGAATTCTGGGAGTTAAAGTACACTCCTCTTAAAGTTGCTTGGGTTGAGAAATTGATTTAGGCCATCAATCATACTCTAAGAATATATATACGAAAACAAATATATATATATATATATATGTAGGTCTTGGTGTATTCGGGTCTTGTCCCGTGTAAGATTGAGAATACCTTGGCAACGTTTCGATGAAATCTCATCCGTCATCTTCAGGCTGGTGTCTTCAGCTTCGTTCTCCTGGGAGAAGTGTGTGACCGTGGCTGTTTCTCCCTTTTAAACTCCAGAGTTGGATGTGTTGTTACTTTTTGATTGGTTTGTGGAGTTGATGTATGCAGATTGGATGGCTTTTTCCTGAGACCCTGTGTGGCTGAGGTGCTGGCTGTGTGTCTCTCAGCCTTTTGTGTTGTAACGACCTGGGTAATGGGCTGTGTGATGACCTTCTGAGTTCTATTGTTGTGACGTCCTGGGTGTGGTGCTGTAATCTCCTGGGTCAGAAGGTCATCACACAGCCCATTACCCAGGTCGTTACAACACAAAAGGCTGAGAGACACACAGCCAGCACCTCAGCCACACAGGGTCTCAGGAAAAAGCCATCCAATCTGCATACATCAACTCCACAAACCAATCAAAAAGTAACAACACATCCAACTCTGGAGTTTAAAAGGGAGAAACAG
Organism: Naja naja; assembly: GCA_009733165.1. Taxonomy (NCBI): domain Eukaryota; kingdom Metazoa; phylum Chordata; class Lepidosauria; order Squamata; family Elapidae; genus Naja; species Naja naja. The sequence goes on along the minus strand of CM019151.1, from coordinate 152,803,311 downwards.
CCACGGTCACACACTTCTCCCAGGAGAACGAAGCCTGAAGATGACGGATGAGATTTCGTCGAAACGTTGCCAAGGTATTCTCAATCTTACACGGGACAAGACCCAAATACACCAAGACCTACATACCTTTACCCGTGAAAATCTACGAATATATATATATATATATATATATATATATATATATATATATTCATTCTTAGAGTATATATGAATGAGATAATAAATTAAACATCAATATCAAAATCAGAATATTATATTAAAAGTTCAACTCCTAATTACTTCATGATGTTCTTATAGATTTCTTGGTCAAAATTCAGAAATGTTTTGCCATTGCCTTCAAGGATATTTTTTGATTTCACATTCCACCTTATAAATGGCTATTTTCTATTTAAGTTCTTACTACCTTTTTAGGGAATCAACCAAGGTGGGGTGGATGGTGCTATTTGCTATACCTCAGAAAGCTGTATACAAATAATGTTCCCCTTGTGAAAAGAGAGCCTGTTCCTAGGAGGGATGATCAAAGAACTCAGGGTATAATCCCAGCAAGGTCCCAACTAAAGCAAGCAGAAACCCATATTAGGGCAATACAGATGAAAAATCATTTTAATGACAATGGCAAAGGCAGCTTTTCCTACTACTTGTATATTTTATCAAGAAAACCATGCCAATATATGGTTCTCAACATGCTACTGAGGATATCTTTCAGATATTTACTGTATGTCTAGGTGTAGCTATGTAGCTAGATTTAGCTAGATGAAAGCTTTCAGAATCTTGTAGTTGCTAATTCAAATAAAATTTAAAATTTCAAGGACAGAATTAAAATGAAAACATAGAACCTAAAAAGCATGAATATGAGAAAGTTCAGTACATTGAAAGATGAAATGAATCAACTACTCATTAACATCTTAAACATCCACAAATTGAGATGGAATAGAACTGAACACTTTCAATCAAAAGACCACACTGTCTACTGTTTAGGACATGATAAACAATGACGAAATGATGTTTTTTTAGTTAGGAAATATATGTGTAAAGAACAATACATGACTACAATTAAATCAATGACCAAAAATATCAATTGGTCTTAGTGGAAGCCTTTGATATACAATGTGTTCAGGTTGATGTTTCTACCACTGGTATACAAAAACAGAGGTTGAAATTTATGTTGAAGTTCAATTTGAAATTAACTGAACATGGAGACTGTAATTCCAAAGTTAGAACTATAAGGAGAAAAATTTAGTTGTATTGTATGCCCAGGAAATCAAATTAAGCAGGAGAGTGATACAACAATTTCTGCCAATCCAGTTATTTCTTTATCACTAACACATTCAAATTTACCAACTTATGTTAACATATAGAGAGTACCAAAATGCAGGCCCCATAAACAATTTATTGTATAAATTACATTAAATGTTTGAATTAATTTCCATTTTCTTCTAACCATTTCTTACTCTCAATGAATGACTAGTAAACATTCCTTAGTTAAATTTTCTCTGAAATATAATATTTTGATTGACATATACAACCTGACTTTTGGTACACCATGGCCATTATCAATTGGAGCACACCAAAAATGAAATTCACTTTATTATATTACACCAGTTTATTGTTGGTATAAGGAAGTAGAAAAGCTCATTTATACAGAAATGGGACTGATTGTAGAACTGTGGTGGAATGTGGTCCAGATTCCTAGGAGGGAGGGAATTAAACTAAAGTTGAACAAGAAAGCCAGCCAGCTTCTCTGGTATGATCTTGAACATGTGCTCACTATTTTCAAGGAGAACATCAGGAATCATTTGAAGTTCTGTACTTCACAGATCTAGCTGAACAATGGAATGAATAAAAGATGTTGTTAAAGAAAATATGGAAACATACTGTCAAAGATCAGGACACAGAAAAAAGCAAACTGGATGTCAGAATGAAGGTGGAAATTGAAAAGAAAAGAAACCAAAGACAAGGAAGACAAAGATCGCAAGGAAGAACTCAACACAACATTTCTAAGACATATTAGAAGGGACAAGAAGCGCTATTATAACAGTAAAGATGAAAACAAAGACAAAAAACATGGAAAAATAAGAATAGTCTTTCAAAAGATTTCCTAACTCAGAAAGAGATTCCAGCCTTGAATTGGCATGCTAAAAATGTCAATGGATGGTGAGAATTAATTCAAAGAAGATCAAACAAAAGTGAAAGCAGTATTCTGAAAGTCTGTACACTATGTGTCAACCTCTATATTTATAAGAACCACTAATACTGTAAGTTAGCTCAGTTATTTATTATCAAGTCGGAAGGCTATAGGAGTTGATGAAATATCTATAGAAATATGATAAGCAACAGAAGAATCTATAAAGTTTCTAATCAAAGGCCATCAGGAAAAAGATCTAGTGGCCAGAGGATTAGAAGAAGTGAGTCTGCCTATCAATATCAAACAGAAAAGGCTTAACGGGATGAGCAAATATTCACACAATATACTTAATTATACATGCTAGAAAAATAATGCTTAGGATCATCCAAAACAGATGAGAGCTATATGGAAGCAGAGATGCCAGATGTTTGACTGCTTTTAGAAAAGCACAAGTAATAAGAGAATTATTGCTGATGCCAGCTAAATAATCAAGCAAGCCAAAGAATAATAATAATAAAAAAAGTTCTACAAGTGCTTAATTGATTATAGAAAGGCCACACACACACACACACAATTCTATAAGATATTATGGGTGCCTGATGGTCAGTTCAAACACTAAAATGCATAGCCTACTCATTAACTTATCTAGTGTTTTCAAATACTTGCTTTCAATGCCAGAATTAAGTAAAAAAGGATTTAAAAGAGGCAGAACTATTTTTCCAATCTGTCCAACATGATGATTACTATCAGCTGTATAAATAATACTTGAATAACTCTACTTATCCCTAATAGCATGTACCTATGATGTTATGAAAAAACAAGGTATAATTTGTGAAACAATCTTAAGCTCCGATTTTTCAGTAACTCAGTTGAATGCGTAACATAATAAAATTAGTCTCAATGGGACATAAACACACCATTGAGACTGATTTGTGCACAAGTAATGCTGGATTTTTTTTAAAAAGTATTGGGAATGACTTTATCGTGGTGGAAAATTACTAAACACTTCCATAGAAGCATCTAAAATGAACCCAGGTCAAACCAGGTCAGAGCAAACAAATTTTGTTGACTAAATGTTACATACATTGATGATCCCTTTTCAATCCAGAGACAAGATTGTATCTTGAGATTCTCAGTGTTTAAAGAAAAGCTTAAGTTCCTGCACAGAAATATAGAAAACTAACAGCAGAAAAAGACCTAATGGTTCATCGAGTCTGCCCTTTGAGGGTTTTTTTATTTTTTTTGTTTTGTGTTTTATTTATTCATTATTTTTAAATTATTTTTTTATTTTTTGCCAGATGATGAACATGTATTTATCTCAAGCATGATTGTAGATTGGTGAAAGAAAATACTAGAATTATTTGATTGAAAGATTATGGATTTTATTAACAAAATAATGTTTCATGTTCATAAGATTCATGATTTCAAAAGTACTTTGTATTGAAAAGTAAATAATTTTAACATTCAGAATTACTTGAGGCTAGATGATTAAGCTAGTGAGAACAGAATGAGTATTAATAATGTGATTTTTCTTTAGCTTAGCAAATTAGTTTCAGTTATCTGGTTTTGAATGGGTTGATTGTTCTTACATTATAAATTCTATGTGTAACTTCTGATAACTGAGTTTTTTTCTTGACTGTTCTTTGTTGCAGACAATGGAAGAATATATGAGCAAGCCTGCCTTTTGAATCAAAACTACAGAACCAGCTAAAGGGACCATGTAATATGGCATAACATCTCTTAAGTGCCAGATTTTGTTTAAAATACACATTGTCCAAAGTTCTAAAAGTGATAAGTTATCTATGCAACTGCCAAGATGAAGGTCAGCCACAGTCCTGTCAGCATAGCAGCATATGTAAATTATACTTTATATGAGTTTATTTTAATTTAATCTCTTGGCTGTCTAGATTGAAAGTTTTATAGCAACTCTTACTATCAACTTTTTACTTCTAAGAAATTGATACTAGAATTTTTGAAGGATATATTTATGACTCTGGACCAGTTTCTGATCAATTCAATATAATTTTGTAAAAACAAAATTGTTATGTGATCATTTCTTCTATATTAATAATACTTTTACAAAACATATGGTGTTGATAGATTTAATTTTTAACTTGTTTTGACAGCAAGTGTCCTGGACTGTAGATAATTTAATACATTATAGTCCTTTGTGTTGGGGTAAATCAATTTTTTACAAGATTGAATACAAATTTTGCCAAGCATTCCTTAATCAGCATTTCTGCAAGCTGAAAGAGAGCAATTATATCCCAATTTAGATAATTTTTTATCCTGGCTTTGAACTTCTTCAGTGAAGCAATAAATTGAAATGGCTGAATTTTATCCTTACAGCTGTAGACCTACAAACATATAAATGCAGTTGTACAATGGCTAGAGGCTTCCTTGAGTTATTAGTCAATTTACTGCATCAGGGCCTTTTATAGATTTGGGAGGTATGGGGATTTCATCTTATTAGAGAACTCATTTTTCTAAGGTTTCCCATGGTAAAAAGTTGTCATGGAATCTAACTACCAGTCAGATTGAACTTCCTTAAATACTGTAATCTAATTAGCTGTGCTATAGTCTGACAAGATGGCATATAAATTTAACAAAACAAACAAACATTTTCCAAGAACCTCTCCCTTCAACCCTGGACAATGAAGAGTGAAAAGCAACATCTCAGATTATCATCAGATTCTGATGGTGAAAGCCTAGAAGATACAAAACTGAAGAAAATGTTATAAAATTCTTGACCACATGAGGACCACTTCTGTAGCCATGCAGTGAGGCACATGACGTAAGAACTGTTTACTAAAATTCATTTTCAAAGGTGATATTCCTCTAATTATGAGAAATAATTTGTTTGAGAAAAGAAAAACAGGAGATTGAGGTTATGCAAAAATTACCTTAAATGATAGATAAACCAATGCCATTAGCAACATCCAGAGAGGGATGGGGGAAAGAGAGAGAGAGAGAGAGAATGAGAGAGAGCACAGGATGTTCTGCACCTGTGTTTTGTCCTTCAATTGGTTTTTGGAGAGGACAGATGAAAATAAATCAGTAACAAAAAAGAATAACAACAGAGTCAGAAGGCAGTAAGGCAGGGTTGCAGAACTTCTGGAGAACAACTTCACCTGGTATTTTAAAGGAAACAAATTTGATCTGCATCTATTCAACTACTCCCGGAATGAGAGCACAGTGATTCCACATATTTTTCACATTGATGCTGTTAGCTAAGAAAAATGCCTCAGGAGGCACATAAAACTCTCTGTTTCAGGATTCAGTCCATTTAGAAATATGTGCTCTGAGGCAAAATACCTTCTAAAAGGTGTCCTGCAGGGGTGGGATTCTACCAGTTCGCACCTATTCACTAGAACCGGTGGTTAACATTGTAAGCAGTTCGGAGAACTGGTTGTTAGAAGAAATTATTGGCCTAATCCTGTAAGGAAGGCAGGAAGGAAACATTCTGGTGTTGCTTACAGAAACTGCCTCTCTGTTAACCCTTATTACATTCTTGGCAGGACTGGACTTCCTGTCTCAGGAACGTCTCTGGGGTTTTTTCCCCCTCCTTTGCTGGTACTTTGCTTGTGTGGAGTGGCCATTCAAAGTTACAATGGCACTGAAAAAAGTGACTTATGACCATTTTTCACATTTATGACTGTTGCAGCATCACCATAGTCATGAGAGGCCAGGCAAGGAGATGCGTGGCTCGATGTGAGTGATGTTGAGTTGGCCATGCCCAACCAATAACATGACCATGAAGCCACGTCCACCCAGTCACATGACCACCAAGCCATGCCTACCAACTAAGCCACGCCCACAGAACCAGTTTTTAAAAAATTTGAATCCCACCCCTGGTGTCCTGGTATATGTATTGTGTGTCTCTCTATGTGTGCATATAACCAGAAATATCCTCCTCCCTGCAACACACAATTTTTTTGGTAAGAATTGAACGTCGGTACTTATTTTTCTTAAAATGGAAACACAATGAAATAAAATGAAATGTGATAGATTGAACTGCTGATTGAACACATATAGAACTTATCAGAAGAGGAAACAGGAAGTCATCTGTTACCTTTTCAAGTATACATTTATTGGCCCTCACTGGGTTTTTTTCACTCTTCCAATCATTGCCCTCCCAAGTCCTTTTCCGCTGCAACCTTCCATAAGAATAAGGTAGTGATAGGATGTAGTTCCAGCATTACAGACAATTTGTCTCTTGAAAAATTATGCATAGATACAAATGTAATCACATTTTGTACATTTTCTATAGGATTCACATGCATACATGTATTGTCATTGCCAACAACATCAAATATATACAGTATTTGATCATAGATATGTTTACTTTAAAATCCTGCTATATTAATTTCAAGCTATATCTTGTTCAGGATTCTGTTTTCATAACAGCTAACCGGATGACTATGAAAAGCTCACAAATAGAATATGGCAGTGACTCCATTCTCTCAGTTGGGTTTCTCAGTAGATATTCTTCAAGAAATACCTCTTAACATTAGGGGTACAACAGCAACAGAGTGGTCAATATCTGGAATACTCTGCCTGACGGTGGTTTCTTCCCCAAACTCCAAAAACTTTAACCTTAGACTTTCTACTATTGACCTCACCCCTTTCCTGAGGTCTGTAGTGGGCGTGCATAAGCGCACCAACATGCCTACCGTCCCTGTCCTATTGCTTTTTTTATTTTTATTATATGTATTTCATGTACTCATAACTATGTTTATCCTTATACTTATTATCCTGTAAGCGATTGACAAATCAAATAAATAAATAAAATACAACATAACCACTGATGTCATGTTAGCTTGGCCCATGAATTTGGATAACCCCCCCCTTTTACAGCCAGATAATTTGACATCCTGTTGTAACAAAAGTCAGAATTTAACAAAAGTCAGAATTTTTACTCTGCTTTTTGTGAAGTGCTTTTTTGATGACAATGTCATTCAATTTAAGTAGCCCAATATGAGTTTTCCCTTTTCTTTCTTTCTTTCTTTCTTTCTTTCTTTCTTTCTTTCTTTCTTTCTTTCTTTTTTTCTTTCTTTCTTTCTTATCTATCTGTATCTATATATCATCATCATCTATTTATCTATCTATATAGTATATCAGATTAGTACTGAAGGCATTCAAATTTCTATTCAGTCATGATGCATCTCACAGAACTGTCAAGAGGATAAAAATACTATGAAACACATTGTATATTATTTGATTTGCTAGGTCAAGAATTAACAAGTGTCTTTAGGCGGTGCTAAATCTAATTTACAAAGTCCTTTGTAAGTAATTGGTTCAGAGTGCTGCAAGGATAATCTTCCTCTTTCATGACAATCTTCTTTGTGGAAAGGAAAGATTGGCAATCATTAAAAAAAGGGGGGGAAATGGTTTTTAGAAGAAGACAAAATAGGATTCCAGATCCATTAATGGAAAACAAATGTGACTTTGAAAGGGATTGAAAATCAGCCTGACATGTAGTCATCATGGCATACAGTCTGCATTTGTGGTGAAAAGAGCTGGAGGAAAAGAAAACACCAATAAGGTTTTCACAAATACACAGAGTCTCTCAGCGGGACAAGTTGAAAGAGCTAAGCAGCTGCAGGAAGTTGGTACTGTTGGATTTGGACAGAGAATTGTAGGGAAAAAATGAATGAGACTGAGTGCTGAAGACATGCAAGTTCCAGGATGATTCAAAATCAATGAAGAATGTGAGGAGGACAATGATGCAAAGTGAGACCTGTCTACTTGGTTGGACATTCAGAGGGAAAAGATGATCCAAAGTTACCAAAAACAGAGATAAGGATGGCCATCAAAGGTTTCCAGTAAGTGTTAACCAACTGACAAATTTACTGGCAATTGCATGTCAAGATGATATTGCAACAGAAGAAAAAACAGGTCATGGAAATATTGGAGCAGACACATAGATAAACTCTGAACTATAAAGCAGGTAGCCTGTAAATTAATTTACAACATTTCAGTGAAGGAAGAATTCAGAAAAGAGGGGGAAACTGAAGCTGTCTTTATATGTATTGGCTGGATGTTGCCTTATACCGGTAATTAGTGCACTCAAGAAGTGTCGCCATTATTATTAACATGTCTGCATCTATCTCTCTCTCTCTCTCTTTTAGTTCTAGTTTTCTAGTTTTTAATGCTCTATTAATAATTATATAATGGTTTAAGGTAATTATTATTTATTGAATTGTATGGTGTAAGATGAGTGTCTGTATAAATTTGATTAATAAAAGTAATGAATAAATAAATATTTTGCTGAAAGAATCAATACCAAAAAGTAATATCTTTCTATCTTTGTTCTGCTGCAAAAAAGAAAATCAAAATGATTGATATGAAAGATCTTGCTCACTGTATTTTGTCTAATCAATTCTTGAAAACTCATAACATATCTTGAGGGAAAAATGTTTATTTTTCCTCTAACTTTATACTGTGCACTACAGAAACATACTGGATATTGATAGAAAAGCTGTTAGAAGAAAAAGTAAATCAGGCTTCAAAAGAATGATTACTGTTCTCACCATTAGCTGAAATCAACTGGAAGCAACCTTAAGTTTACAGAAACACATAGCCAAACATTATACTAAAAAGCTAAACGTATGCTATTAATTTCATGAATTTCTACCTTGTTATGGGAGTTCTCTCAGAGAAAACAGAAGAGTTACTCATGCCTTCCATACCAGAATGTCTTAGAAGACCTTGAGCAACCAAGATATGCCTGGAGTTTTCCATCACCAATTTCCCTACCAGTCAAAAATTAGTTTTGGTCAAACTTCTGTTCATGCTATAGCAGATGCTGAGGTTCTTGGACCATGATATTTGGTTTTAAATTCTCTTTTCTTTTCATAGTTTTGACATCATGCCAAAATGAGTCACTGCTCTTAATAGGGCAGCAAACAGAAGCTCCTAGCTTGTTTGCAGCATCTGCTCTGTTAGTCATTCATGAAAACCTTGCCTAACACTTGAAGGGAAAGCTTGGGTGAAAAAACAATTAAGTTTCTATTTTCACCATAAGATATCATTTTATTTAGATGCAAAGCAGAATATGGACAGAGCAATTACCAAGAAGTGTGCTTTGCACTATTATAAATAACTTTCAACCATGACATATGGCATGACAAAATATTACATAACTTAGAAAAGTTATGGTTGAATCTAATCCTCTTGATCTATTTATTTGATACTTTTCCACAAGCAAAAGGCCCACTGCCCAAGACTTTCTCACCTGAATCCTCCAATTTATGCTGACTTTTATCTTCCATAAATTCAAGCCAATGAAGTCAATGGAAATTGAAGTAAAAAAAATATTTGGAAAACATCAAATGTAGGAAAAATATCTGAAGAATGTTAAAGAAATAGGGAAGCAGTTCAGCAAAATTTTCAAAGTTTATAGACAGAACTCCAAAAGTATTGTAGGAAAAATGTATTTCAATATTTATAACAAACAAAAATTAAATTATATAAAACAAATCACTAACACATATGCAATTCAACTGAATTTATACATATTATTTATGGAAGTTACACAACTACTATGACACTAAAATTTAGATAAAAATGTTAATTCTTTAGAATAGAGGTCCCCAAATTTGGCAATTTTAAGACTTGTGGACGTCCACAAGTCTTAATGTTGCCAAGTTTGGGGACCCTTCCTTTAGAACCTAATTATTAAAAGTAGCCATCAAAAATTCAATTTGTTCTATTTATTAACATTGAATATATGGTCACTAATTAGCATTTATATGCTAATAGTATCAGTGTCAGGGAGTTAAAGCAATAATTGCTCAGTGTTCTTATGAAATCAATGGATCTTGTATACATTTCACTGGTTATTTGTCAAATAAATACATAAGAATGGTTGTTATGAGGAAAAGCTTAAATTCATGTCTCTAGGTCTCATTTTGATTCTCATAGGTATAATACTACTATTCTAATTTATATTAAACCAAAAGAAGAGAGAAGTCTCTTTGGATTGCTTTTTACTTTATATGGACCAAAGGGAACTTGAGATACTTTGAGGACAAAGGAAGACACAAAGACCCCAATGTTGTTAGCCACAGCAACCATCATCTTGAAAATTCCCCAGGTAAACTGAAGATTATGAAGTTCAACAATACTGGAAAACTGATAAATTCTTAGGCCATGTATATTTTTAAAATTAAATATGCATTAAATGTTTTTGTTTATGTTATAGCCTATTTCAGTTTAAAAGCTTTCTAGAGATTGATTAGATAAACTCTGTGGCTATGTAGTTTCTCTATTTCTCTGCATGTCATAATATCTGAGACTATAGGCTTTATTTTCTGAGTGGCCTAGGTTAGAAGATGAAGACAGTGTCTTAGTTAAGAAGACATGCTGAACTATAAATCAGCAAACTATATTTTATCTGTATTTTGAAAACGTAGCCTGCATGGTAAGCTTATGGTTCAATGTGTGATGGAAACTCAGGAAATTGGATTAACTGAATAAATCATGAGTGCCCTAATAATGGGTTCACCAATCGTGTGCACAGACAATGACTATTATTTTTCTTCTCTCTGTTCTTGTTGGCAATTTTTTTTAGAATTGCTCTCATCTATTATTTGGTCTTTTTGGATATCCTCTTTATCCATTTCCCACCAAAGGCAATAAATGTCATCTGTAGAAGATGACCAAAAAAAGGCATAACTTTTCTTAAAGCTACATGTCATTATTTAGAAAATGCAATCAAAATGGAATCTTGTTACTTAGGCTTTTAAACTAAGAGGGTAAATGCATTTTGAAGCACTCAAACTTAAATGACTCATTTCCTTCAGCAAGATTGAGTCAGAACTTTACAACCACAGGGGAATGAATTTGTCCCTTCACTGAGGATATTTCCATATAATTTTTTTCTGCTCTTTAGTTCGCCTGCAGTTGCATTGAGATAAATGAGCTACCCTTATCTGTGACCATCTGAACAAAAGGTAGTTGAGGTACATTTACTTCATATTGAGGCACTAATTCAAAACTGATCTTTACTCATCTAGGAGAAGAAATGTAATTGAGTGGATAAGAGGAACAAAAACATATTTACTCCTGTTTTTCATGAAATATTTTAAAATTTTATGACAACATTAAACCTCATGCAGATACTTGGTATTTGATAGTAATTATTCATTGTTTCATTAGGTGAGAATTCTATATAAAACCTAAATTATCTAACAGTATTTTACAGGTTTCCCACCATACATGTTTAATTTGACAGAAAACAAGTCACCATTGGAGAAGAGCCTGTGTGATTTTCCTTCCCTCCCTCCCTCCCTTTCCCTCCCTCCCCCTTCCCCTTCCCCCCCTCTCTCTCTCACACACACACAGAGAGAGAGAGAGAGAGAAAGAGAGAGAGAGAGAGAGAGAGAATCTTGGTTTTAATGCAGATTCTGAGTTTTGTTTTAGTTGTATTTTAGTTAAAAACCACCTCTGGGATTTGAACACGCTCTGTCTTTCATAATACAATTATTTTCATGCTTATCTGTATTCTCCTAGGCTTCCCACTTTTTCACTAATTCCCAAGAGTTTCTCTTGTGGACTTTTTCATAATATAAAGTATGAACTATCAAGGAGACTACAGTAGGTTGAAAAGATTCATTAACAGAAAAAGTCAACAACACAAACTCCCTCTGTTTTTAATAGATATTCTGAAAAATGAGATAGAAAAACAGATGGCCTTTGCAATGCAGGTGAATCTCTTTCACCTGAATAAGGACTAAATTCTAAAGTGGGGGAGATCTTGAGAGTTTCTTTTTAAAAGTGGACAACAGAAGAAAAATAAGGAAAATCTAATTTCTTTCAAAGGATTTGGATGACTAGCAACAATTCAAAATCCTAACTTTATAAGAGAATATCTTGGCTCAAAGTTGAACTATGGATTTCTTGGTGCATTCTCAGCTTGATTGTTCGCTTGCAGAGGTTTCAATACCCAGCAACCTGCCCGATTAATGATGTTACATAGTTGGGTAATATCTGCAAACAAGTTCATAGAAAACCATTGATTTCTAGCTTTGAACAGATCACAATGCTAAATTTTACATGTTTTCTCAATTTAAAACAAGTGGTGAACCATAAGGCAATATTGTGACAGATTTCTGGACAAGGACTGAGCACAACTAATGTCAAGTGAGCCCTCAATCCTGGAAGTTCACGGCATTACTTTGGCCCACTCACCTACTCTAACCCAACCTACTTCACAGGGTTGTTGTTGTGGAAAGAAATTGAAGGAAGAAATGCTTGCACTCCTTGAACTCCTGGAGGAAAGACAGAAAATAAAAGTAATAAAATAAGCAAGCAGCAAATCTATGTTTAATTGTTTAGTTTTGGATAATACATTGTACAAGGCAAGAAGCAGATCCTAGCAGCACTAATTCACTTTATCCTCAGAGATTTCTGTTGCCAAGCAATTTCTGTGTTGCTTTTCCACAGGTGTCTCATAAACTGACACATTTGATTTAAAGAGCATATTAAATATTCAACATATTAAATTTGACTTTGGGGGTCACAGAACTCACAGCCCTGCCCCAAAGTGCAATGAATTATAATTGCTGTCATGAAGTAGTAAAGCTGCTTTAAAAATTACAGAAATAGATTGTGACCTGGAGATCTCCTCATCCTTTATTATAGAAATATCATATCCAGATTTCTGAAGTCACACCATTCAATTTTCATTGTTCTCCTCTACCATTTCAATTCTGCTCCACACTATTTGTCAAATGAAGGTATTTACTTGATTAATTTCCCCTTCATTAATTTACCAAGGTAATATGCCCTGAACAAAGCTACTGCTGGGTTACAGTATCATATCATAGCTAGATGGGAAATTGGATTTGAAAATTAGCTGGGAAAAGGAGAGAAATAACCTCCCTAAGTGAAGTAAAAGACATGTATATTACTATGGGGGAAAGGGTATTACTTCCCATGTAAGCATGATTGCTTCTTCTTAGAAGGGCAAACCATGTATCCCATCCCAAATCAAGTTGGAGGATCCTTTTACAATAATCATTAAGACACTTATAATTTTTCAGGGAACACAAACATCTGCAATAAAAGAGATGTGCAAGTAGAAATCAACAATCTGGATCCAAAGTAGGGTGAATTTACCATTCAAGCAATTAATCTCCAGATTGAAGATCAAGGTAAATGAATCCCTACACATATGTACTAAAAGCTAAGAGTAAGTTTATTAAGACTTGGTTAAGTATTGAAGGCTTACATACTGCATTTTTTTAGCCAAGCAAGCAAATAAAGTAGGTTGACCAGTCCTTTGGAAAAAAAAAATCTCTTTCACCCATCTAATTTCAGAAAGCTGAAATTCAAATGCTGCTTTAGGGATATGTTATAATTGTATGCATATTGTACTACAATGGAATACACACACACACACACACACCCAACAATCTGGAAGTTATAACATTACAGGTTATCTGACACTCAAGCGATGATATATGTTGCCTTGCTGAGGTACCAAAATCATAGTGTCCTGTTAATAGTTATTTGTAAAAAAATTGACAGTTTAAAGCTGTTAAATCTCTCTTGTTGATGGAAGAGCTGTAGTGGTAATAAAATTAGAAGAAATTGTAGGAGAAACAAGGTTTGGAAGACTCTATTTTGACTATTCCATTTACACAGGTATTACATACATGATTAAACTGTTGATCTATGTATTATTCTACACAGGAAGCATGGAGTTTTCCATTGTGATCTGTTCATAGAAGCAACAACAAAGAAGTGTAAGGATGACAAGTACTGTATTTTTACAACATGCCCTGTACTTTTAAGAGCTGTGTTGAAGAAGACATTTCAGCCAATATTCCCTCTGCTGAATCTTCCATTTCTGCATTATTACTAAGAAAAACTCATATTGCTTCCATGGTTTTGATCTCTTCGGATACATCTTATATATGGCTTGGGGAGGTGATAGAGAAGTTAATAAGAGAAACAAAATGTACAGCCAGTTCTTGATATATTTATTTATTTGTTTGTTTGTTTGTTTGTTCATTTGTTTGTTTGTTTGTTTGGATTTATATGCCGCCGTATCTCCCAAAGGACTCAGGGCGGCTCACAACAGTAAAAAACATACAGTACAAAAATATAAAATTATAAAAAAATTATTAAATAAGGATCCCAAACAATCATCTAAAACCCACAAAGACCAATATACTGAAAAACCAGTAAAAATCCATCCCCCTCAGTCCAGGCTGGCCTGTTGGAAAAACCATGTCTTCAGGTCACGATGGAAGGAACGAAGGTCAGGGGCAATCCGCAGCTCCAAGGGCAACTGATTCCACAGGCTGGCCAATCCCACAGAGAAGGCCCTTCCCCTGGGGGTCGCCAGCCAACACTGCCTGACAGCACCCCAAGGAGTCCCAGTCTGTGGGAGCACACAGGACGCTGGGCAGTCATTGCTGGCAGTAGATGTTTCCGCAAATACCCTGGCCCTAAGCCTTGTAGGGCTTTATAGGTAATTACCAGCACCTTGAATCTCACTCGGAGGGCAACCGGCAACCAATGCAGTTCACGCAGGAGGAGTGTAATATGGGAGTATCGGGATACTCCCATCACAACCCACGCAGCCGCATTCTGCACCAGTTGAAGCCTCCGAGTGGTATGCAAGGGCAGCCCCATGTAGAGAGCATTGCAGTAGTCAACACAGGAGGTAACGAGTGCATGAGTAACCATATGCAAGGCATCTCGGTCCAGATAGGGGCGCAGCTGGTGCACCAGGAGAACCTGGGCAAATGCCCCCCTGGTCACGGCTCCCACCTGATCCTCTAAACTGAGCCATGCATCCAGGAGGAAACCCAAGTTGCACACCCTATCTACAGGGGGGCAACACCTCTCCCCCCATAACTAATGACGGAACATCCTGGATCACCCGAGATGCCGGTACGTACAGCCACTCGGTCTTGGCCGGGTTGAGTTGAAGCCTGTTCCTCCCCATCCACATCCGCACCGCTTCCAGGCATAGGGACATCACATCAAGGCCATCACTGAGTTGGTTTGGGGTGGAGATAAAGAGCTGGGTATCATCAGCATACTGATGATACCTCACCCTAAAACTGTGGATGATCTCACCCAGCGGCTTCATATAGATGTTGAACAGGAGGGGAGAGAGGACCAACCCCTGGGGCACCCCACAAGAGAGGGGCTTCAGGGCCGACCTCCATCCTCCTGCCAACACTGACTGTGAACGACCCGAGAGGTAGGAGGAGAACCACTGCAAAATGGTGCCTCCCACTCCCAACCCCTCGAGGCGTCGCTGAGAGATCTAATAGGACCAAGACAGAGGAATAACCCATGTCCCGAGCCCTCCAGAGATCATCCACCAGCATGACCAATGCCGTCTCCGTGCTGTACCTGGGCCTGAAACCCGATTGATATGGATCCAGATAATCAGATTCCTCCAGAAACACCAGGAGCTGTCAGGCCACAATGCTCTCAACAACCTTCACAACAAAGCGAAGGTTGGATACAGGATGAAAGTTGTTCAAAATGGCTGGGTCCAGGGCAGGCTTCTTGAAGAGGGGCCTCACCACTGCCTCCTTCAAGGCAGAGGGGAAGGATCCCTCACTCAAAGAAGCGTTGACCACTGCCTGGAGCCAGCCTCATGTAACCTTGGTGGCTCAGGCTGTTAATTGCCTGCACTTAAGTTCCAGCTGCCTACAACTGCTGTAGGCTCGAATCCCACCAGGCTCAAGGTTGACTCAGCCTTCCATCCTCTCGGGGTAGGTAAATTGAGGACCCAAGATTGTTGGGGGCAATTAGCTGACTTTGTAAAAATGCCGCTTAGTAATAAGCAGGCATATACAATGGAATGAAGGCTATTGCTGAGCACACTGGGTTGCATCCCCAAAATTGTAAGCCGCCCTGAGTCTCCGGAGAAGGGCGGCATATAAATGTAATTAAAAAAAAAAAACCTCCCGGGTGGCATAAACCAACCAGGAGGGACACAGGTCCAATAAACACATGGTGGTACTCAGCTTCTGCATGATCCTGTCCACTTCATTTGGAGTCACAGGTTCGAATACTTCCCAGATGATATCCACAAGACCCGTCATTCCTCCCCTGTCAGACTCTAGCCAGTCGGAGTCCAGACCAGCCCAGATCTGAGCGATCTTGTCTGACAGATGCTGACTAAACTCCTCAGTCCACCCCCACAAAGGGTCCTCCCTCGTCCCCTGGTTAAGGAGGGAATGGATGACCCTAAACAGGGCAGCCAGGCGATTATCTGCGGACGCAATGAGAGTGGAGAAGTAAGCATATTTCGCCGCTCCCATCACATCAAGATAAGACCTCGTAAAGGTTCTTAACTGCGATTGGTCAGATTTGGACTGACTGGACCTCCAACTGCTCTCTAGGCCCCTCCTCCGGCACTTCATCTCCTGGAGCTCCGCAGAAAACCAGGGAGCCAACCGAGATCTGCATTGGGTCAGGGGCTGCAAAGGGACAATGCGGTCAAGAGCCTCTGAGGCAGCCCTTTGCCAGGTGTCCACCAGGGCCTCGACCGGGCTGTGGGTAAGGGAGGCAGGAAACAACCCAAACGCTGTCTAAAACTCTTCCGGGTGCATCAGACACCTGGGGTGGAACCACCTAGTCGGTTCCGCATCCCAGTGACGTGGAGTGGCATGTTGGAAGGCCAGCTGGAGGAGATAATGATCGGTCCATGACAGGGGTTGAATGGTTGGTGATCCCCCACCCAGATCATTACACCACTGTCCGGAGATAAAAACCAGGTCGAGTGTATGCCCCCCTCCATGAGTCAGACCCTGAATTATTTGGGTCAGATCCATAGCCGTCATGGAAGCCATGAACTCCCAATCCATCCTCGACACCCCACCCAGAGAAGGCAAGTTGAAATCCCCCAGAGCAATAAGTCTGGGGAACTCAACCGCCACCCCCGAAAGGACGTCAAATAGCTCGGGCAGGGTCGTTGTCACGCAGCTGGGAGAAAGGTACATGAGCAACAGACCCAACTGATCACCCGGGCTGAACCTCAGGAGGAGAGACTCACACCTGCCTATATGAGGGACAGTGACCTCCCGCGGACAAAGGGTCTTCCTAATAACAACTGCCACCCCCCCGCCCCTACCCTGGGCTCGAGGTTGGTCCAGCACATGGAAACCTGGAGGGCACAACTCAAGCAGAGGGACTCCTCCCTCTGGACCCAACTAGGTCTCCGTAATGCAGGCCAGGTCCGCGTCCTCCCCTCAATCAATTCACAGATGAGGGGAGCTTTGTTCATCACGGACCTGGCATTCACATAAACCAATCTGAGCACAGGGGCCTGATCTCCCGTACCCCTGGGCAGAAATAAGAGGGTCGGAGCGTGCCACCGCTCGAAGATTAGACTGTGTAATCAAATAAACTTGCTAATAAAAACTATTATTTATAAGTTCTATAACATTCTTGATGTATGAAGCACTTCTTATTCCTAATATTCATTTTCACAAGACCCACTGAGGTAGGCCAATATGATTTGAAGTTAACAGGCAAAGGACAAGACAAAGGCAAACAAGCCAAGGCTATACAAAGAATCATTTGTCTTTCCTGTAAAATTTCACTTTACAGAAAGCTTATAAAAAACATTGGAATGATTTCACAAAACAGAATAAAAAATTCAAGGAGAGGAAAATGACCTCTTTGAAAGAACAGCATTATAATGATAAATAAATGTACAAATACATAAAAAGAATGTATTATTTATAAATTGTATTTATAATAAAGAGTATGACTAAACCGTATTTTACTAACCCATGAAAGTTACTTCCTCCAAAGAAGGAAGTGAATCATGCAAGGTAGACAAGTCATCATCTAATAAGATAAAACTGGACAGGTTTGAGGTAATTTCACTGAGTGTCAGCAAAGTTTGTTAACTTATCCAATTAAAATAGAATGAATGTCATATAAACAACTCATCCTTATGTAGGTTTATTATACATATTTCTATGTTCATTCCAGCATGTTAAGATTAAATGTTTCTATGTCATATAATTTAAAAGAAATGTAAATATTGCAAAGCAGCTAAATATATTCAAGAACCTCATTTATATTACATCATCAACAGATGGTCCAAACTAACACAAGCTGATAAGTAATTTACTTAAAACATCAGATGAAGTCTCAAGGTAATGAATTTTGTATGTTGCTTTCTTGATTTACTTCAACTTCAACTGCTGTTCTCTAAAAACACAATAGCAAATAATATTCAGAATAATATATGCATTGTATTCCCAGTGAGTTTGGGACCAATTTACCTCTATTTGTTTGTCAAAACATCTAGTTTTTATTTTTATAATTATTGAATGGGCTTCCATCTGTTTCTTGTTTCTAACCTTGTTAGTGTGCTCAGTTCAGAGGAACACAAAGACCTTCTGCAAAGTTTAAATAAATATGATGTTTATTAAAAATATTCTTTTTATCATAAAAGGTCTGAAAACAATATGGAATACTATTCTTCTCACCCACTCCAACACATTTATTTATCTACTAACATAAACAAAGACCTCAAGAGCCATCAATTCACTCCCCAGATTCCCATATTAGTGCACTACATGCTCACCTTTGGATAAGCAGCCTATCTCTTAAACTGTCACTTCTGGGTAGGTCTTTTTCTCTCTCTACCATCTCACTTTCCAAAGGAGGGAGGAATCACTCATTCCTCTTATAACCTTTCTCAGACACCATCCTCCCATCAGTGCATACTTGGTCTTTGGTATCTCCCACCTGCTGTTTTCTTTCAGTTCAGCCCTGTATATTCTTATTTATTTTCTGCTCTCTTATATATAGGACTTTTTCCTAGAATATCCAAATATACTTTGGACTATTATCGACAGCTGCATTACATAGATCAGACCAGGAAATCAACTCCACAAGAAGGATAAATCTACTTTTATTGGGAGTTGCTACATTAACAGAAGCTTGCAAGTCTGATTGCGTTGCATACCTCCCCTTCTAAAAATACAGTGATTCAGGACAATTGCCTGCCTGAGGTATTTCCAAATGTTATCTTCCTGTTCTAGGCTTAAAAGGCACTTTAGACACTTTTGTTAATGGAACCACTCCTGCATCTTTCTGTCAAACTCATTTTTCGTATTCTTTACAATTTCTGAAAAATGGTTCCTCATCAATAACCATCTTTATGATCCCATGTATAATGACAGATAGTGTCATAACAGCTCCATAGCTACGAAAAATATGTCCCCACAATTTTGCGCTTCATCCTAAAAAATTGTCATGCCACCTGAAAAACAATCTGGCACAAGAGCTATTATCAGCAAACATTCTCCTGCTGTTTCATTAATTCTTGTCAACTTGCAAGCAGTTAAATATCCTTCATATTTTCTGTTTTCCCTTTTGGCTGCATTCATCTTCATAACCCATCACTTCATTTACCAACTGCTTCAGTCACTGTCTTCCACATCTCTTTCAGTTAGCAAGTTCCACACAACCCCAACCAAATGTATATAACACAAATCCTATACTAAGTTGGGTATAGTTTCCAATACACTGAATCTGAGCCAGAAACAAGTCAGCTCAGTCATATATCACTGCTGATATTATGTGATCAGAGGCATCTGTAATTGCTTTCAAATTGCTGCAAAATCCACATAAAGAAACTTTTAGGCAAGCTCTTCCCAAATGATGTTTTTCAGACATTTTAGATTTAAATCTCCAGTATTCCAAGTCTTTCAGTATATAGGAAAATACACTGAGCAATTGGAAAGTATTTTATAAATGTTACATTGAAATGTGAGCATTTCAGCTTTAAGTATGAGGAGGATTTTTGAACTGCGGGAACCAGTACAAATATTGAGACTCTTTTGATGAATTGCCATCAGAATGTTATGTATGCAGAGTTTAAAATGACTGGTTATTGTTGTAAAGTGTTTGAATTCATTGGTTGTAAAAGTGCGGGAAAAGCCTGCACTCTGATTGGCTGGCAGCCGCGGCAGCCGGCTATAAATAGCTGCCACGGCTGAGCCATTTGGGTCCGTTCTGAGCTGAAGTCACAATAAACTTTTGAGCTGAAGCACTCCGCGTCCTGCCTCTCTATGTGAACATGACACTGGCAACGTAGGTGGAATCTCCCTGAAGAGAAGGCAACGCGGAATAGAGAAGAGCGAGATGGCTGCGCTGAACACCCCCCTAGCCCCATTCGAACCGAAGAATGAAGACTAGGAGTCGTATGCAGATTGGTTTAGATGTATTTGGAAGGAAGCGATCTGGCCGCCATTTCTGAGCAGCGGAAGAGGGCAGTTTTTCTCACGTATTGCGGTCCAGCAGTTTTCAAGATGGTGAAGGCATTAGCTGGCACAGAAACTCAGAGAAGTTCTAACCAGATTCAAAAAAGCGGGGTTAAAAGTCAAAAAAGAGAAACGCACACTAAGAACTGACAAAGTAGAATTCTTGGGTTATATGATTGATAAACATGGCACCCACCCCACAGAAGCCAAAGTTCAGGCAATCAAAGAAGCCCCCAGGCCAAGATGCAAAACTGACTTGCAAGCATTCCTGGGACTTATTAATTTCTATCATATGTTTCTACCTCAGAAAGCAACCACTGCAGAACCCTTACACAGATTACTGGATAAAAAAACTGCATGGGTCTGGGGCACAAAAGAAGGAGCTGCATTTAACAACATCAAGAGACAAATCACTTCTGATTGTGTCCTGATTCAGTTTTCTGAGAATTTACCTGTAGTATTGACTTGTGATGCATCCCCTTTTGGAGTGTGGGGGGGTGTTGAGCCACATGCTTCCCAGTGGAAGGGAAGCCCCTATTGCATTTTACTCTCGCACTTTGACCAAAGCAGAGAGAAACTACAGTCAACTGGACAAGGAAGCGTTGGCTATCGTGGCAGCAGTCAAGAAGTTCCATGAGTACGTTTATGGGAGAAGATTCACCATTGTTACAGATCACAAACCTCTTTTAGGCATTGTGGCAGGGGACAAACCAACATCCTGTCACCAAGAATGCTGAGATGGACTGAATTTCTTGCTGCATATTCATATAAACTCATCCATAGACTGGGAAAAGACATTGGGCACGCTGATGCTTTGAATCGTTTCCCACTTCCTTTGCACACTGAGGACCCTGCTCCTGAAACTTACACCTTCTTTCTGGAAACTGTTGCCAAACTTCCAGTTCATGCTGCTGAAATTGCTAGAGAAACTGCCAAAGACACTTTATTGGCTCCTATTGTAGGCTGGATTAAAAAGGGTTGGCCACTACAAGATCTACCTCAAGTTTCCCAACCTTTTAAATCCAGACAAACTGAATTATCTGTCTTGAGGGGATGTATTTTGTGGGGTAACAGGGTGGTTATTCCTGCAAAATTGCAGAAAGAGGTTTTGGAAATGTTACATGAGGGTCATCCGGTATTGTCAGAATGAAGGATTGGCCAGGAGTTATGTATGGTGGCCTGGTATAGAGAAAATGGTTGAAAACTGGGTTGCATCCTGCCCAAACTGTCAGCAAGTAAGGCCTGCTCCACCTCTTGCCCCAAACAAGAATGGGAATGTCCTAGGGGTCCATGGTCCAGGATTCACATTGATTTTGCTGGCCCTACCAGAGGGCACACTTTCCTTATTGTAGTTGATGCATACTCCAGATGGTTAGAGGTTATCCCCATGGTTTCCACCACAGCAGATGCTGTTATCAAACAACTTAAGAAACTTTTTGTAACTCATGGGTTACCTGATGTGATTGTTTCTGACAATGGTCCTCAATTTACTGCTAACCTTTTTGAATCATATTTAGCACAGCAGGGTATCAGGCACGCCCTTACTGCCCCTGGGCATCCTTCGACTAACGGCCGGGCTGAACGCATGGTACGATTTACCAAGGAGAAACTCCAACAATTGGGTCCAGGGGACATCACTGAGAAAGTTGAAAAACTACTCAGTATCCAACACATCACTCCTAGTCCATCCACTAACTTAACTCCAGCCGAGCTGTTGATGGGTAGAAAACTCAGGTCTACCCTGGACCGCCTTCACCCCAGTTACGCACCCAATGCACCTCTAGATTCCACCAGCAAAACTCGCCAATTCTCCATGGGTGATTTTGTTTATGCTAAAAACCTTGGGGGTGAACCATTATGGATTCCTACTGAGATAACCCAGGTTACAGGCCCCAGGTCTTACAGGGTTCAAACTGAGGATGGTGTCTTGTGGAGTAGGCACATAGACCAGTTACAGTCCAGACTGCCTCTGGAGCATCGCCCTTGCTCCTCTCTGGATCCCATGCCCTCAGCCTCTTCTAGGGGGGAAGGGGGAGATAATGAAGGTAATCAGCAAGTAAGAATCAACCCCATGTGTAACGAGCTAACACGACAGGAACCATCCCAAAACCTGTCAGGGTGCCAGCAACCATTTTTACAAATAGAGGATTGCACATCACTACCAGATTTAGGGGGTGACATTGGGTTGGAGATGGATTGGGAGGAGAGACCAGGTTTAGTAACCAAACAGGTTCTACTAATACAAGAAGTCCTAATAAGGGAATGTTGGCAGATACATTTCCTTCCTCACAAAGTGAGATTCCTAAAACACCTGAACCACTTAGGTCTCAACGTACCCGTAAGAGCCCCACCTATCTACAAAGTATATTAGATAGATGGGGTTTGAGTATGGACCAAACCTAGTGGGGAGGGGTGTTATGTATGCAGAGTTTGAATATGATTGATTGTTCTTGTAAAGTGTTTGAAATCATTGGTTCAAAAGTGCGGGAAAACCCTGCACTGTGATTGGCTGTCAGCCGAGGCAGCCGGCTATAAATAGCTGCCGCGGCTGAGCCATTCGGGTCTGTTCTGAGCTGAAGTAACAATAAACTTTGAGCTGAAGCACTCCGCGTCCTGCCTCTCTATGCGAACATAACACAGAAGACCTAGTTAGTTTCCTATATATTGGGTCAATCTATTTTCCAAAGCACCTGAAGGCAAGACTAGAAACAATGGATGGAAATGAATCAAGACGAGATCCAACCTAGAAATAAGAAAAAATTTCCTGTCAGTGATAACAATTAACTAGTCAATCAACAGCTTGCCTTCAGAAAGTGCTCCATCATTGGAAGCTTTTAAGAAGAGTCTGGTCAACCACTTGCCAGAAATGGTATAGAATCTCCTGCATGAGCACAGGATTGGACTAAAAGATCTCCAACTACCCTTCCAACTCTGTTATTCTGTGTTTTTTTCTGTTATAACTTCCATTAGCTTAGTTACCATCTAAATAGGTGCCAGACTGCCAGACAAAACAGATAACTAGAAGCAGGAAGAGTCTTTTTACACTTAAAAATCAAAACAAAAAGGCAAAAGTAGTTGAATTGATTCTGAAAATAGTCTCACTTGCTTTCTAGTTTTAAATTCTGTTCAAAACAAATAATCAAATGAGCACTTAAGGCAAACCTTATGTTTCTTTGAGGCTTTACTGACACAAACAGTTTGGCTACATTTCTTTCTATGCAAAAAAACAAAAACAAAATCAGCATATGTTCTCTTATTTTGCAAATGCTGCAAAGATTTTTCCTTCTCAAAGTAGTCAAAAAAGGATGCTTAAAGCATATTGCAAACCTCTGATAAAATTTTACTGAATATACAGTACATGCCTTCCATTTCTGAGTAAGCCATGAACATCTCTCTCTCTAGCTGAAGCCATAGATCATTAATTTCCTTTCCTAAGTGGAAAAATCATTTGTAAAGAGAATAAATTTCTGGGGAAAGCAGAAAAGTTTCCAAGATCCTTCCAATATAGAATGTAGTCCTTTCCCCTACTTCCAGAAAAACACTATAATATTCAGTCTGGATAAAAAAAATGTATGATATAGCATGTAAATGTACAAATCAATAAGGAAGATTTTCTAGTCTTTTAAAATACACATGTACGTACAGGACTATAACTTGTTGCTTGTATCTTATGATTTAAATTGTTTAATTAGTATCCTAGTATGATTTATGTTGATTTCTTATTTAATATCCATGACTATCACTAGGTGTTGCATCTAATGTTTTATGATTAATGTATTTTTACAATGACTATGATAATGATCTATCACTTTTGTTGTAGGTACACTGAGAGCTTATGCATTGGAGACAAATTCCTTGTCCAGTAAAAAATTCTAACACTTGGCCAATAAGAATTTTAATATTCTGATGTATTCCCTCAGTGGGGAAACAGATAAATGACCTTCTTCCTTTCCTGACTTAGGACACTAGCTTTTATACTTAATAATTGAATCATTATTCTTGATATATCAAGGTATTCTTCTCCTTTCCCCCCACAAAACTCTTCATAAACCCTTAATTTCAAATGTTAAACTTTCTTATATTCTTGAATTTATAGGAATTAAATGGAATCTGGTTCTTATTTTCATTGATAAGAAAATAAGCAACTTTTAAAAATATTGTCAATAAATCAGTTGGTATACTGCTTCAATCACCAAAGTAATTATATGTGGCTTACATTACTATTAAAAGTATAAAAGTAGCAAAAATAAGGAAAGAAACAGATAATAATATATAGCACAGTGGGGAGGCTTATATAATATAAAATAACTAAGAATAAACCAGGGAGTTGCACCATATCCCAGGGCGTGCAAGCCAACTTCAGGGCCATACAAACCACAGAAGAATATTGTTCTTCAGGTGAGGTATACTTATCAAAACAGCATGTCTCTTTTGGCCCACAAAGTCAGTGTTTTACAGTGGAATCTGGACTATGCCAATTCTTTCAGATTTTACTGACTGGGTAGAAATTGTGATAGAAAAATGGTCCCATATCTAATAGTCCTAATTCATAAGGGACTTTAATGAGAAATTACACATGGAATCTCACACAGACAGTGCAGCTTGCAGAATAGATACATCTGTGTAGACATATGCTAGTATCATAATGCCATTATCTTGATTTTCTGGAGACAGAAATGAGAGGCAACAGAATGTAACAGAACAATAACCATGTAGCAATGGCAGTAGGTTGCTACCATTGTATTTTCTTTTCCCTTTCCTGAGTATTCATGTTCCTTGCCAGATGCTATGGGCAAACTTAAGGCTTGCAGCTTCAGGTATGGGTAGCAGAATGAGTGAAGATCAGGAGGGTGGTGTATGTTATTCTTTGTATATACACTTGAGTTCACTGGGTTGCAACCTCGTAACCCTACCAAAATAGGTTGAAAAAAAAATATGCATGTCCTGTGCTCCAAGCATTACTCCCTTATCTGACTCTTCACTGAGTATCTCAGGAGCTTCCATTAAGTTAAAATTATTTCTATTCCACTGTGCAGTGTTTTTAAACTCAAAGCTTCCTTCTCCTGAAGAGATTACTGACTGAATAATAAAACAGTTCTACCTACCAATTAATTTTAATTCATGTTGGAAAGCAATTTAAGTTGAAAAGAATAACTTTCACATTAGATGGCATTCTGTTTTCTTACTAATTAAGCAAAATGGAATGGAGTGAGATGTTCTTTAATTTCATGTCACTGGCTCATAATTGTCATTCTGTGAAGTAATATTTATACTTAGATATCAGTAACATGAGAAGGAAAGACTCGCTGGAAAAGAGCCTAATGCTGGGAATGTAAAAGAAGAAAGGGATGGCAGAGAATGAGGTGGTTGGATGGAATCGCTGAAGCAGTCAGTATGAGCTTAAATTGACTCTGGGGATGGTAGCGGATAGGAAGGCCTGGAGGAATGTTGTTCAGGGAGTCACGATGGGTCGGACATGACTTTGCAACTAACAACAACAAATCAGTAATAAATGTAAACGAAACTTGTTTTTTTCCCCAATGTCAGAGTGATAAATATACAGATTTGTTGGATGGAGAGATAAGCTTAGAAAATTTTCATATATAGAAGGCCAGTTCTCAGTGTTTACCATCTAAGGCCTAACCAGTTTTCTTTCCATCATCTGCAAAGCAAAAATTCCTTTTGTACATGAGGAATAAGACTGGTTGAAACACTCTGAAATAAATGTGGCAGAAGTGCACTTCTTTTGACCACATGCTGCTGATGAATAGGATAAGAACATGATGCCCAAAGTCCAAAAGGTGACCAATGAGTTTAAAACACAGTGTTACATTAGTTAGGCATATGCAGATATGTGCAAGAAGCCATTGTTTTATTCAGCAGTACTGGACTAAATTTATCCAGTATCTAACTCTTTTAGTAAGGTTGCTGAAAAGGAGGTTGGTCTGTAGCTTCAGAGGCTCTGATAAAGCATTATTTGTATCTCTTTCAGTTGTGTTTCAGGCAGGAATATAATACAGAGTTGATCATATTTGTTGATGGCCAGTGCCAAGACTGGGGTATTAGTGATTCTTGAATGTCTCAGCAGGTTTCAATACCTTTGATCATAGCATACTTTTGGCCAGGGTCCTTCTAACCTGATAATCCTTCTATCTGCAGTGCAGTGGTATTTTTCTACTTTCTTTAGAGTGGCTTTCAGTTGGTGAACACAGGAGCACAGGTTGAATCAAAAAGTCTTGATTTGTGGGGGGAAAATAAGCAGTAATAAGTTAGAACTCATAGGAAGGTGAAGATAATCAATATGATTTACTTTCTGGGCTGCTTCATCCAGTTTAGGCTGGCATCACAGATTTAAAAATAATACACAAATACACAGACTATTTACAGATTAATGAATCCTTTTCTTTAGGTCTATCTCTGTTGCAAAATAATTATTTTCTAAATTTGGGGAAATATTAATCCAGTAATAATTGCATTATTATGCCTCTTGTCTAAAATTAATACAAATTAAAAATATGATGATGAGTCTCATGGAAGCATGAATATTTATTAGAATATGTATCCAGCTGTCCCAGAAATGGATATTTTAAAAATATATAAAATGATACGTTATGCAGTAGCTTACATTGTATCCCATGATACATGTTTATCTGATAGCTTCCAGATTCCCCAATTAGAGATTTATTCATTAGCCTTTAGGCAGAAGTTAAATTAATATGAGAAAGCTTCTACTTCCAGAATTTGAAACCAGAAAGTGTAGTCCGATTTCATCTTGGAACTGATTTGAAGGTTCTGCTGATTGCCATTGCTTCATACTTCTTTACTTTACATGCATAATAGCCCAATTTCTGACCCTAATATCTTGATTTAGAATTGGGAAAATGCCTATCTGAACTTCTGGAGAGCTATTGCCAGCCAGGATTAACAAAAAGTGAGATATATGAAACAAAGATTTAAATGGATAAGGTTCCTACAAAATGCCAGGAATTTGCTAGGAGCACTAAAGAAGTTAAAACCAGGTGCCAAGAATTTGGATCTGTAATAAGAAATCATAGTATTGGTCAGGAATAAGAGCCTGTAAGCCTGTAACAGGTGGAGTTTAAGGAGGAAATAAAATAGCCTGTGTTAGGATTTTAAGTCAATGAAGGAAACTAATAATAGTGACCTCCAGGCAAGGGACATGTCATCACATGAAACAACATGCAGTAGTATCTGCTGATTCTTGCTGCATTTTGGTACTGGGGAAAAAAAGGAGTGAGTTTTGTGCTATAATGCCACAAAAACCTCTTGCATTCCCATGTTGCCCTTGGCTTCTATTATGCAACTGAAATGAAACTCTGAGGAATTGGAAAACAAAAAAGCAGTAGAAATATAGGTGCAAAAGGGGCACAGGAGAAAGAAAGAAGTTGAACAGGAAAAAAAGATACTCTACTTAGAGAAAGAGTAGATCATTTTAAGGAGTGACAGTTTAAGACATAAGGGGTCAAGGATCAAAAGATGGTAGAAAAATTACTCATGATGATGTTTTTCTCTCCCTTCAGAACTCTACCCAGCCAGTCCCTGTTACCTGGAAGAAATGCAGCTTGGGTGTACAAGGGAATAAGAAGTGTTGGCTGGCAATACAAGTAATCCTTCATTTATGACCACAATTGAGCCCAAAATTTCTGTTGTTAAGTGAGACATTTGTTAAGTGAGTTTTGCCCCATTTTACCACCTTTTTTGCCAAAGTTGTTAATTACTGCAATTGCTAACTTAGCAACGCAGTTGTTAAGTAAATCTGGTTTTCCCATTGACTTTGCTTGTCGTAAGGTCACAAAATGGGATCACATGACCCTAGGACACTTCAGCCATATGAATCAGTGGCCAAGCATTTGAATTTTAATTATTTGACCATTGGGATGCTACAACAGTCATAAATGTAAAAAATGGTCATGAGCCAATTTTTTCAGCGCCTTTGTAACTTCAAATGGTCAATAAACATAATGTTGTAAATTAAGGACTAACTGTACTCAGTTAATGGAGGAGAGGGAGTCTGACAGTTTTACCGATGAAGAAACTGGCCAGAGAACTGGCTGCAGTAGGATCAAGCCCTGAACAACTAATAGGAGATGTGGAATGGATCAGATGGTTTGAATAAAGAATACTGAATCCAGGAGGAGGTAAGCGGAAGAAAGTGACCAGGGCAGAAAACTGCAATAAACCTAGCTGTTCACAGAAGGGACTAACAATGTGCATAATGATTCAGAAAACAAATCACATGATGCATACATTTGCACCTGATGTTGGAATGCAAGTACGAAAGGTCAGGTGCATTTCAAGAAACCAGGACACCCATTTTGGCATTTTCACACCACCATGTTTAATGTTGGACATCTAAAATTACAAGAGACTTTTGGAGATTCAACTATTGTTTGGGCATTTTGTAAGGGAGAAAAAGGTGATTTATTTAAGTAGGTGCTTACCTTTGAAAAGTACTGCACTATTTTAAGAAGATAGATTTCTAGTTTTTCAATAAGCTAACTTTACAGAACATAAGAAGGTTAATCATGGTGAGTTCAGTGAATTGCATGATAGTTGGAAATCCAGTGCCACATTTTTTTAAAGTAACTTGACAAAGAGTTGGAAAGACTCCTACTTTGTATCTCAAGGCTTCTTGAATCTAGGAAAATGCTTTTGCTAAAACAATAGCTTCATTAGATTTTGGTTGGATATATAAACTTATGAAATTATTGTATTATTCAATTCATAAAAATCACATACTTTTGTTGATAATTATTTGGTTTTATTACTATTCATGGAACATCAAACAAAACATATCGACAGATAAAATTCCTATGGTTTCATCAGATCTGCAGTGGGTTATATTCACCAATCCAGGATGTTTTTAGCATTAACCCTCATGCCGTTTATCTGTATGAAAGTGATATTTCTTAATTTCACTATCACCATGTACCTCATCTACATAGATTTCCCCCAGGCCTCTTTCCTCAGTCAGTCAACCAGTTTTTGAATCAAATGTATAGTTTTCCATCCCCATACAGCCTCACTACTTCCTGTATGTTTATCAGATTTTCTCCATACAATCTGGTGCTATGGCAAGAATGTTTTTGCTTCTGTGAAGATTAAATGGGTATAAATCAAGCAGAGGCAAGGAGGTGGACTCTACCAAAACTGATTCCAATTCTCCATGACTTGATTGGTTGCTTCGGAAGGCTATAAATCAGACTGATTTGTGGTATCTGACAGAAGTGCAGTGGGCAGGCATGAAACACAACTACCTGTCATTGTGACACTGCAAGGTTTGATGAACATCAGAGCACTGAAGGTTACAAATTAATGAAGTTTTCTCTAAAGAAACAAGAAATACACAAAAATGTCCTAGCAAGAGAAATGTCTTATATTAATCTGAATCATCTTGTATATCTAAAAGTAATTAAAGAAATAAAATGCATTCTTAGAATTTTGTTTTGGATTAGTGATTTTGAAGTTATTTGTAAGCATTCACAGGTGCAGAATCATTACTCACATTCAGATTAAGAATTTTAACTTGTCTCAATAAAATAAATAGATGAATGAGAAATTTAAAAAGACAGCTGTAGTTGGCATATTATCTCTGTCAACCAAGACTATTGAGCATGATCTAATCCATATTATATTTTCTCAAGACCTCTTGTCAGCTCCAATCATCCATGTTAGTATTGATCCTGTATTTCATTCTCCAAATAATTATGCACATAGATTTTTTTGTTATTTTTCTGGTATGTATTCATTTAATGTATTGCCTGGTTAGATGTACAGTATCTGCAAATTGGCTGTGTATCAGTGTGGAGCAATAGAGTCATTTCCCCCAATATTTAACATAATTCTAAGCAACAAAAATCCCCATTGAAGAACAGTGAGGACTTCCTTCATAGTGTCTTCCAAACCTTTATCTGTTTTTTAAATATAGTCATTTCTCTGATCAGCTCTGTCTTACATTTGAATGCAATAAAGTTGCTTTATTTATAATTAGAAAAATTAAATATTTTAAAGTGAACCATAACTTTCTGCAATAGAGTCCCACAGAAAATGCTATGCTATATACCTTACTAAGATATTCCACCATTATCAAGAGATGTTGCCATTATATCTTTTCCTGCTGGTCAAGTCATCATTGTAGATTGTTTTCCTTTATATACCTCCACTTGATTGTGGAGGTCGCATACAGTCAGAAAAACCCAAATCTTTAATAACTATAACTCTTTGAAATAGTTCTTTGTAGCTATTCACAAGTACTTCTCAAATGTCTCCTAAAATGTAAAAAGTAATTAAATGGCAAATTAAGTATGTGAACATATGTGCACCTATCTATAGCTACATAATTACATATATCAATCTAACATTATAAGAGATTTTCTTTTCCATTTTGAAGTACTAAAAATAAATGTTATTTGGATATGAAGAAATGACAGTACAAAATCATTCCTACATTCACTCACATTTACTGTCTTACTTTACTCCCTATATCCTCTCTACAGAATGACTCAGACTGTTTCATTATCTTTTTTCACACACATACATATCACACATACAGGGAGACTCAAACAAAGCTATCTGACTCAGAGCTGCCACTGAAATCTCAGTTTCTTGATCCAGTAAGAAGGCTTCTGCAATTCTTTGGAAGACATATAAAATTTGCTCAAAACAGAGTCTATATTAATAGTTTATAAGTCTATATTAATAGTTTTGTATTTGGGAACATATTTTGCTATCATATTGAAAAAATATTTTTTTCAAACTAGGTTAAAATTAAAGGTTGGGAAAATGATATATTTAAAAACACCAATTTTAAAAAAGAACAGCCCCAAGGTGGTTTATGTTGTTTTCAAATTGAAGCAAATACCTTATCCAGTAGAGCTCTGTTTTTATATACTGAGAATGCTAATATTTGGGGTGCTAGTGCTCCTTTTACTCAGGCCATCAATTGTTGCAACTGATAATGTGCAACTGACCATTTAAAAAATATTTTTTTTAAAAGAAAGAGGAACCATACCTCAGAAGTATAACACAAATTACTTGTAACTCTGGACAATTTCTAAAAGTCAATGTAGACTATTTTCCCCAACTGGGTATACCCTGGATGTGTTAGATTTCAGTTCCAATAATTTCCTACCAGTATGTATTTTCATTGTTTTTATTATTCTTCATACTTAAGAAAAGACCATGCAAATTATTATGATTACTTCATTCTGAAAGGTGTGGGTACGTGTATGTTGGACTCTTTGTATTGGGTGATAGGTAATTATTACAAAGACAGATTCCTGAATCTAAGGTCTTTGTGCAAGATTATATTTATGTTTGCCTTTTTCCACATAAACTTCCCCCAATAAAAATAGAGCTACTACAGATGGAAGCTTAAAATTTATAGTTTGTTGCAATGATATTAGCAGACATATCATTATAATTACATAGTGAAAAATAATTAGGTTCATTTTTTCATCATGTGTGTATGTCTCTGTGTGTTTCATTATAATTTCATTACAGACTTTAAGAGAACGCCTCTAAAACAAATCAAATGAATGTAATAGAAAGCAGAAGTAGTAATCAAATCCTTCTCTTGCTTTTGTTTTTCCTAAGGTCTTGAGATTCACCAAATAGAACCTGCTGCAAAGGGTAGATTTATAATTTTGAAAAACGTAATAATTTGTATTCAGTACAAAATGTGATCATATATCACCATTCTGTCACATTTTTCCTGATTATTATCAAGCTTTCATACTTTCAGCTGTATCATTTGAACCTACAGAGTGCAAGTGGAGATCCTTCTACTACAGCAGTTTCTAAATATTTGGGAATCTGGAATTCTTGCCAGTTTCCTGTAAATACCTCTCCATTTTCAGGAGGTCCAGATCAATGCCACAGGTTCCTGTCATGGAATAGGCGATTGGGAAATATATAAACTGCTGCCCAGACTTGTCATTTTTTAAAGGTTTTCAGGGGCTGCTTAATTGCAAAGACGAATGCAGTTTTCCCTAGAGGAAGACAGGTGGCGTAAACATACAAAAGAAATCTTTTCCTTCTTCCCTTCAAATAGTGAATCCAGACGATGCTTTTTCTGTAATGTTCTTTCTCAAAAGGAAAGTCGTTTTTTGTTTCCCCCCCACCGGTTGGGGTGACGTCAGTCTGTCAGTAAGAGTCAGGTGATGTACACTATAAGCAGAGGGAGCTCTCCTAGTGCTGAAAACAGTCTGTAAACTCGGAGCGAATGGATACAGTCAATATCATGCTTTAGGTTGCCTCAGACACAGGTAAGAATATATGCTTTCTCTTTTAATTGACAAATAAAATGGAAGAGTCAATGTGCATTTTCTCTGTAGGCAGCTTCCCAACAGGGAATAAGCTAGAAGCAGCAAATTACCTAGTCAGAAAATGTATGAAATTGAAACCTGATGCACTTCACTTACCAGCACAGAAACAGGGTTTTATGTAGATGTAAAATATGTTTTGATGCCTTGTGATTTAATTATATATCAAAAATAATAAGAAACAAGATCAATGAGAGTGTTGATAATTATACCTAAGTGTTATTAAAAATCTTTATTCAGCAATAAGGATTTTGATTTGATTTGATTTTTAGTTCAGAAACATGTATTTATAAAGCTTCATTTTTAATCAGTGTTAGTGCAACTAAATCTCAGAAATAAGTCACTATATTTTAAAACATAATGCTGCTAACACTTTGTTCTTTCATGTAAGATAAAATTTCTAATATTCTAATTTGGAGAAAAGTAAAATTTATAAAATAGGTATACTGGATCTCTGCATAATTCCTATTGAATATTCAGAAAAGAGTATATTCTATTGAATATATTAAAATCTAAAAGCATCAGCCCATTGGCTATATTAAGAGTTTTACCATTCTATTCAAAGATATTATTTATTTCTATACAGAAGTAAAGGAAACAAGAGAGTTTTCTAATAAGCAATTATTTGGAGATACTGGAAATGAATTTGAAATTCATTGTGCTTTTACATGTAGTAAAGTAGAAAATAATACAGCTATTATCAGGGAGGATGGAAAGTCCTTAAATATTTTCTTTTTCCATTTATCCATTTAATTAAAAGATGGCACTTTTAGCATAAAAATATACCAACTGAAGCATATAAGATAAAAGAAATCTATTTTAAATACTGTAAAATTTTGATTAATTTTGCTCATTGTTCATGTCTGGAACTTAATATTCTCAATAAATCTTCATTACAAAGCAAAATTGTAGTTCAGAGTGTCTGCCAGAGTACAGGATAAAAACAAGAGTTTTGTTTAAAATATATAGAAACAATCCAAAGCAACTGGCAATCAGTTCAACAATTTTAAAATGGTGCTATTAACTTGCTAATATTCCAGTCAACTATAGTGAAATCCAGACAACTTCACTAAAATCACTACGACTTAGTTAAAGAACTACTGATTTTTGTCTACATTTAACTAGAATTAAAATTGGATTTCATACTATAAGTCACATTTTGTTTTCTTTATCTGCTTTTACTCTATCTGCTATCTCATTTACATTTATTCCACAGGCTTTCATTGGTCATTAGAACATAAAACGTATTTGACTAAAGCCATTCAAGCATTTAGGCTGCAATATTTATTGTAAAGTAAGAAAAACTATCCTCTTTTAAGGACCTTGGCAAAGAAAGAATACCCCCTCCTATTTTGAAATGATATTGAATAGAGTCTTGAGAATTAACAGATTATTAACTAGTATTTTTATTAATCTAAATTCTTACTTGGGGCATTGTTGAGAAAAATAAAGCAATTCTGTTATAATATTTTAATTAGCTTAATATGTAAAATCATGTCATGCTGTGCTGCAAACCAAGTCTACAATTGCTTGAATGGCATAATAAGCCTTGTGTGGTATATGTGTATTTACTCAGAACATAGTAAGGTAAACTAGCATTACTGAATATTTTTCCTCCATCTCATGAACCACTACTATATCAACAGGATAATTTAAAGTGTAAAAGGGACAAGGAAAAATGAAAGGACTGAAAAAAAGTTGAATCAGGTAGATACTATTTCACATCCATTCTGGATTTAATTTTTTTCCGGTCTGCTTATTGCAATTTCTTTCTAAAATCTTAGAATTTCTTTCAGGAGATTTAAAGAAACAGGAATTTTGGCCTTTTAGCCCAGTAACCCAAAACATTTTTAAAAAAAGACAATCATGTATATATATTGTCTGTATATAAAATAGGAGGAAGGATTCAATTTTTAAAAAAAACAATAACAGTTTTTATATAATATTCAATCCACTATTCTGCTTACTTCTTTTTCCCAAAGATGATATAGCCAAATGCTATAGAGGTAACATTTATAACTCTGAATAAATAAATATCTTGGATCAATCATTTTAGAGTTAGAATGGTTAAATCACACAAGGACTGTGTACTGTATTGTCTGTATTCTTTTTGTAAACAAGATTTTTTTAAAAAATAATTCCCATTATTAACATAACCATATTAACATAAATATGAAATACTTATTTACAGATGGTTTTAGTGTTCTATTCAGAATTGCCCTGTCTGAATAGAACACTAGACTTACTTAAATGCATTTCAGACAAAAATATATTTTTTATTAACAACATACATATGATGAAATATTAGGAAAGCACATTTAGCCTTTCAGTCTGAGTGATATTTGCTAATCTTTGTGAAATGCTATTCTGTTAAAGATAAAACAATAAAATATATTGCTGAATTTCAAAATAAATTATCTTAGAAGTCTAGTTCTTTATTTTTATTAAGGTCTGGTTATTTTTTACTTTGAGGTTTTATTTTCTGAGTGCAATGTTTTGGAATGAGTAAATCAATAGACTGAGATGTTCTATGAAACTGTAGATAGGAAAACCTACATTGTCAATATTTGATATAATATTTTATGAACATATTTATATTTTGATTAAGCACTTACCTTAGTTTTTCTAGTTTATGCACTAGATAAATCTGGCACAACTAAACATTAGAAAAACATAATCCAGGCAAGCAATTAAAATCTATATTCTTTGTCAAGGGAAAAAGCTGGATTGACTATCAAGATTACTTTAATTTTGCACTTGGGAGTATGTTATAAATATTTAGTGACAGAGATAGATATTTATTTTCCATCAAATATTTATTCCCATTTATTATATTCATTGTGTTTATTTACTAACACTACTTATCAGCTGCTCCAATTATATGACTTTACTTTATTAATAAGTCAGAGCTTATTATTTTATTATTTGCAGAGTGATCACTACTATTGATTGATGGCAACCATTTTGGATTAGTGGGCACATTTGGAATTTTGAAAATTTGCTATGAATACACCCACAAAATGGCTGCTAGAAGGGCTGGGCTTCTTCATTTAAAGGAAAACAAATGCTATGGAAGGACATAATTAGTTAGAAATAACAAGTTTATCAGAATCTTGCTATATCCTTCAGATCCCTCAAACGTAAGAGATCTTACTTTTTTGACTTAGTTTGTTCCTTTTCTAGGCTAGTAAGTACACTTTTAGACAAACACTGGAATGTAACCATTCATAAAATTTATGGAACCCATTGAGGCCCAAAAAAATTCTTGCAACTAAAAATAATAATAGAGGCTGATCATGAATTTAGCAAAATGTCAGCTTCCTTTTTTCAACTTAAAAAAAGTAAAAGATAAAGTGGCTCAGAAAGCCTGGCAAACATTAAGGCAAATGTTCACAGATACGTTGATAGCCCTGAACCATTTTTGGTCATTCTAAATTCTGAAAACACTTTGTCCAAAATTAATAGAAGTATTACGTTCATAAAAATACATAATATAAGAAATTTAAGGGTCTGTCTAGGAAATCAATATTATTGTTTAATAAATAAGAGCTGTCCCACATAAAGTATAACTTAAAAATTAGAGATAGACTTCATGATTATTTATTAAAGTATCTAAGACTATTTCCTCAAACAATAAGGGAAACAGAACAATAGAACAAGGAGTAGCTGAACCTGGCGATGGATTTAAAAGCAGGATTAGCCTAGAATCCCTACATAGTCACAAACAGACTAAATCCAAGCCTCTTTGAATTCTATGGATCCTTATCTAATGCCAAGAAAGGTAACCATTAGTTGAGAATATTTGTGTGCATAGGCTATTTAGCAATAAATCAGTTTAATTGGACCTTCATGTGACTTGGTCTTTCATGCCTGAGACTCAATTAAAAGGAATAACTTCTATGCAAACAGTTAGTTGTAACTATTTGTATAGATTATGGTTAATTGAGTTTCATTTTTCTGATCTCTTAACATAACTTAATAAATACAATTCAACTTGAAGTAACTTATAAATTACTTTAATCTAAAATTGTTATTGCTCTCCATACTTGACCATATAAGATATTTAAAATGTACCTCTTTGTGTTAATTTCCCATTTTTTCTTTATTTTAAGGAAACATTTCAAATATGGCTGATAAAATCTCCTGGCATGGAATACTTTTGCCTCTTGCTCAAGTTTTTCTGCTAATCTCTTATGCCAATGCTGCTGCATTTCCAAGTTTTCAAAACATTCAAAATGATCCAGACTATCTAATGAAAAACCTACAAAGGCTTCCAAACCCAGATATGATCAAAGCTCTGGAATACATAGAAAATCTAAGAAAACAAAGCAGCAATATAGAAACAAGTCCAGATTATAATTCCTTTCAAAATGCTCCATTTGTTTCACAGTCAAAAGAAAGCAAAAACCAACACTATTTAACCAACAACCAAAGAGAGATTTTCCCAGAAGATGATTCCCAGTGGGTTAAGACAATGTTGGAAACCATAAAACAAAGAGAGAAAGAATCAAAAGTTGTCTCAAAAGAAAATAAACTTAATCCCCTGAATTCAGACAATATATTTCTGGATGGAATAATGGATGATTATGATGATCGTACTTGGCCTGCTCCAACACATAAAAATTTTGAGGTTCCACATACCTATTTTGAAGAAAATTCAAGAGATAGCCCTTATAAAAGAACAAATGAAATAGTAGAAGAACAGTACACCCTCAAAGTCTTGCTACTTTAGAATCTGTATTTCAGGAGCTGGGGAAAATGATGGCACCTCATAATCTAAACAAAGGAAGGTTTAATGAGGAACAAAAGCTATACACTGATGAGGAAGATGATGCTTTTAAAGGAAATAACATTGCTTATGAAGATGTGGTTGGAGGAGAGGACTGGAACCCAATAGAGGAAAAAGTGGAAAGTCAAACTCAAGAAGAAATAAGAGATAGTAAAGAAGAAATTGAGAAAAATGAAGAGATAAACGATGAAATAAAGAGAGCGGGTACCTTGGAAGATGACCTAAAAAAAGAGAATAAAAATCAAGTCCTGGAAGATGTTTCACAGTTGATGGATTATTATTTGAAAAAGATGATGAATAGACCAGGAGGTAATATATTGGGAATCAACCAAAATGAAGACAAAAGGGCAGTCAAATACTTTGAAAAACAGCTTGATCCTCAAGCAGTTTATCAGTTGATAGAAATCTCAAGAAATTTACAAATCCCACCTGAGGATTTAATTGAAATGTTGAAATCTGGAGATACACATCAGAATGAAAAGGAACAAGAACCTGAACTGATTGAAGATATTAATGAAATTCCTGAGATTAATTTAGAAAAGTCAGACTTATTCAAAAATAAGATGAATTCCTTACGTGGTTATCAAAAGCAAAGATTTAATGTTCTTCCAGATAATCTCCCAGAAGACCTGAATGTTGAAGACATTATAAATCTTTTAGAGATGGAAAATGTTGGTAATCAAAAATCTCCTTATCCTGGACGTCAAATAAATCAAGAAAATGGATTGCCAAAATGGTACCTGCCTGCAAGATCTGATCAAAATATACTTTCCAAAGTGGCCTGGCTTAACCGTTTAGAAAGACAAATGAAACAAGAATCATTGAATGGAAAAGAAGAAGAGTTGTCAGACTACTTAGCCAAGATGTTGACAAAGTATCCTGAAGTTATCAATACAGGTCTGAAGAAAGAAATTCCACTCACAGTTTCATCTGAACACGACCATCTAGACCAAATAGGAAGTCATGAACCAGATAAATTCACTTTATTCAGCAAAAGGCTGCCAATGGTTAATGAGAATGATGACACCCAGAACAGGCCATATATGGATGAAGAGATGCTAACAAAAGTTCTGGAATATCTAAACCAGGAAAAGTCTGAAAAGGGAAGAGAACACATTACCAAAAGGGCAATGGAAAACATGTAGTTGTTTAAAAATTATTGTTCTCCTTGGATTAAATTCTACCCCAATTCAGTTGTGATTTACTTTTCTTTAAGAATATGAGGCATGTTCAGGCATTATACCTAGCTGCTTTTTGCCCACAAGAATTCTGGCACCCCCTTTTTCATGAGTAATATTACTTGTATGAAAGAAGAGCTCATGGACCTCAACTATAGCTGCTCCTGTAGTGTCTGCATGTAGTTTTGAACATCAGCAATTGCAGGAACTTCCACAGGTGAGATCTGTGAGCTCCCAGCAAATGCTTTATACTGCTTGTGAAAATGATTGTGCCCAGTTGACTCCTTCAGGTGCAAAAGTAGTTTGGTTTTGTGTCTCAATTGGTCACTGTGATGGATGATTTGGCACTGAACAGTCTGTATAAACTCCTATGAGCTGTTCTGTGGTTTGTGAGTATCTCTAAATGTTTGAAATCTTGATCAAATAACAAATTGCTTCAATTTTTTTAAGAAACAAGTTTATGAAATAAAAACTGTCAAACAGTAAATCTTGAAACACCTTGATCAAAGCAGATTGGCCACCAAAATAGGGTTTTTTAAAATGAATTGAAATATTTTGTTATTGTCTGTAGTGTTTTTTTGTGAAGTACCAAATAAAAAATAAAGCATTCATATACATATAATATATATATATATATATAGTTTTATTTACAAAGCTTTTTCTATTCTGTGTTTTAAGGTCAATGAATAAATATTATTTCTGGACAATAGACTGTGTTTTGTTTTGAGTGAATAACTATTTATTTTCAAAATTAGCTTAGGTAAAATAATTGTGCTTTAAAGAATAATCATTTTAATTTTCCAGTGATAGCAAGCAACTACACCATTCAATGATGTGACTGAAGACACTTTTTCAAATCCACTCACAAACACATTACCAGTAGAACACTATGTTTTATAAATTAACAGTAGTCAGTAGAAACACTTTTATCTGAGAATAACTAACTGAAGACAGAGAGAAATCTATAATTCACCTTTAAGCCTCTCTTTCTACTTCTATTACATTATAGTTATAATTATGTTGTGTGCAGTGGTGGGATTCAAATTTTTTTACTATCGGTTCTATGGCATGGCTTGGTGGGTGTGGCAGGGGAAGGATACTGTAAAATCTTCAGTCAGAAGTGGTATTTGCCAGTTCTCCAAACTACTAAAAATTTCCGCTACCAATTTTCCAGAACTGGTCAGAACCTGCTGAATACCACCTCTGGTTCTGTGGAATAAAATATCAACTCTAAAATTCATTTGTATATATTATATCAAGGGAAGACAGTGGAACACTATAAATTAAATTGACCTCCTTGACTAATTATAAATAATGAGTTAGAACCAAACTTTCTCCCATTATTCTTTTGTCCTAGAAAAATCAAATTACAGATCTCTGGTTTAAATTTCATTGTTCACCACCAAAAGACACAAAACATACAGTAGTCATTAACTTGGATTATTTAAAAGGGAGATTAGGCAAACTGGGTAGGAACATATCAATGAACATTAAGTGGCAAAGCAAAGAATATTTCTTTGATTTTGTTTATTGACTACCCAGAGAGAAAATAAAAATTAGGATAATATATTTGATGGAATTTCAGTCTACCTGAGAGGACTTTTATTTTTTAATGATTGGAATATTTAAAATCAACTGTCATCAATTCTTTGTTGGCACTGCAAAACAAATCAACCCACAAACCCTTAATTTTTGATAGGGAATTCAGAACAAAATGACATTCCAAGTGTATACATTTATTTCTGCATAGTTTATGGACGTGGTTCATAAAATAAAGCTGAGGACATTCATGTCTATTATTACTATACTGCCCTTGGTTTCCTCTGGTGAATTGAGAACAAGGTATTTTATGCAAGGAAGATGTGTAAGAAAACAATTATTCTGTGTGGCTTAAATATAGCCCATACTCTCTGCCAGCCTTTCTCCATTTGTTTCTCTCTAGCTGGCTTCAGGTTCCATAATTTCCTGTCAGTATTTTATTGAGCATTATGGGTGTGGCAGTTTAACACATCAGGAAAACTTTGGGGAGGGAGGCTAGTTGATATACTGTATATCAGCCCTACTTATGCTCTCAGTCTACTCTCAGAATGGACATGACCATAATTGCACTAGCTACATTCCTTCCACCATCAGCCTCCAGATTTCAAATACCTTGTATAACTAAGGCGTAGAACATTTGTATTTAAATTACTATACTGTGGCTGGACTGTTCTTTTTCCCCCACAAAAACTGTAATGTCATTTCAAGACGAGAGAACTGAAGTTGTGAAAGAGATATTTTAACCCAGATGTAGGCTTTCAAAATGTTCCAGTTCTTAGTTAGAATCTCCAACCAGAATGGTTAATGATAAAAGAGATTCTTATAGTTTAGCAATTTCTGAAAAGCCAAAAATAGATTTGGCCATTTTTTAGTGTGGCAATAGATGCTGAATTTTTCCACCTATATTTTTCTCCAACTTTACCTGTGGTCTAATATGTGCCCTTATATAGTGCCTAGTGGAACTGGGTGAGAAAGGAATGCTATCATTTGCATTAATGATTATTGTTAGCATTAAGAGTCATGGTGCCACAGTGGTAAGAATACAGTATTGAAGGCTAATTCTGCCAACTGCCAACAGTTAGATCCCGAACAGCTCAATCCTGATTGACTCTGCCTTCTATCCTTCCCAGATTAGTAAAATGAGGGCCCAGATAGTTGAGGCAACATACTGACTCTGTAAATCATTTAGAGAGGGCTGTAAAGCACTATGAAGAAGTCTAAGTGCTATTGCTATTGCTATTTTTCTCTCCCTCACATACTGTATTTCAATAAAAACAAACATGCTTAGCAATTCATGTAATGGGCAGTTTGAGTCAATCCTTCCATACAATACAATAATGACTCTTCAAGGAACAAAATTAAATGGGGTTAAAATGATTGAGAGAGAGAGAGAGAGAGAGATTTCCCATTGCAATTTTTAAAGATAGTATGGAAAGTTGTAAGTAACAGTCAAAGGAAATACAGTATATAATACCTGATTAAACCCAACCATTTAT
This sequence comes from Naja naja, assembly GCA_009733165.1. Taxonomy (NCBI): domain Eukaryota; kingdom Metazoa; phylum Chordata; class Lepidosauria; order Squamata; family Elapidae; genus Naja; species Naja naja. Next base: position 152,761,574 of record CM019151.1, on the reverse strand, counting down.
ATAATTACCCAGCCAGTCTAGTATCTTACCTAAAATTGAAACATATTGAGAAACTTAAAACTAAACCCAAACAACATACAATATGATTAAATTTAAATTAAACCTCATGAGCATTTATCTCATCCACTGTGATTTCTAGCTTGGGTAATGAGCAAGGCTGCTCCAATATGCAGTGCAATAGTGTTTCTCTTTTTGTAGCTTTCAGAGGAAGGTCAGCTGAAGTTCTCATTACTGCGAACCTGATGGATGACATCTGCTCTGATTAAGACAAATCTTCTAGACTAATTAATCTGGAACTTCATGAAGCCCCTGATAAAATATACTTATGGATTTTGATGTTTAATTCCAGACGACAGTCGCAAAAAATGTTTATTGTCTACTGTTGTGCTGTTATCTTACAGTTTATAAAGTATTTATTGTAAAATAGAGATTTTATTTTTTTATAATTCTGAATTTCTGTGGTAACTTCTTAGAAGACATAACCTCTCATTTTTTTCTGCAATCCCTTCTTTTCCTGCTCTCAGCCTTCATGCTCTGGAATTAGCTGAAACTCTTCAAAAGGCAGAACCAACAGTAACTACAGATAAAATCTTGCTGTTTGTACAGATTAAATAGAAAGAATCCACAAAAAGTCCTTATTACCTTATGTAATGAATTACCAACTATAGAAGCAAATCCTAATTAACATCAATGAAAACTGTTTGATGCCACAGTAGGAATCACCAGTTCTATTTAGGATAAACTACTGTTGTACCCAATTGGCTATAAATTGAAATCCTCTGGTCACCTCTAAAATGATATGTAGTAATTTTAGATGTAATATAGATATAAAGTAATTTATGTCATTACCCTACATCAGTAATGGTATTCTGTGTCTAATTCTGACTAGGAATTAGCAAACTTTAAAAAATGTACTTAAATTACTTTTGCATCAAAGACATAGGGAATAATTATGATGTAATGATATAAGAGCTATGTTAATATAAGAATCACTTCAGTTCTATTATATTCCAGATAATGAGAGGACAGAGGGTGGAGCCCTGGTAATACATTCACTGGTTCTGACCTCATTTCTCCAATATGTAGCTTCACTGTCTCTTACTAATCAAATGAGGATGAATTACCATTTCATACAACTCTTCAATCTTGTCCCAAATATTTACATAAAAAATACCACAACTGCCCACTCTTTTTCATGTTTGTGCTTATCTGTATTGGTCTATACAGTTTCCAAAAGTACAAATGTTTTATTTGTTTAGTTTTTTTAAATTCTCTTTCAGCACTCTTCTTGAAATACTTATCTTTAGCTGCTGTGATTTGAATCACATGGACTTTCAACAGGGTCCAACTTCTCTTCTAATCTCTTGTCTGCACCTTATACAGTACTACCAGTAGCAAATAGAAGAACTATGTAGTACTGAAAACAAGCACCTTTTCTATACTATAATCCAGTGGGTGGACCATACAAGTGATGAGAGCTGTGTTGCACTGTTGTGATGCCAAGCATATGACTGATATCCTTGCATCTGATGGATGGGGTTTGCATCAAGATGTTGCAACATATGTCTCATCACTTGAGAGAAGCTGTGATTTGTACCAAATGCCTATTAAATTAAGTTGCTGAATCTGGAAGGGAACAAAGAACTAACATAGAGATTTAAGAGCTGATTATAGAAAAGAGATAAAATATCTTGTCTTCTTTTCAAATTTGTACTTATATTTATATTTTTAGTTAAGCAGCAATATTAACAAAAGTTATCTAAGCTAGAAATAATCTTAAGTTTTTTTTATTATTTCAAGGAAAAAATATTTCAAGGACCTTATATTCCATTAGAAAATTTCATTTTAACCCTTTTCTCCAATTTAATAGCAAATACAGAACAAAAATGTGTCCTGTAAAGTAACCACTGCAGTTAGAGATGAGATTCTATAGTATTCTTTTATTAAAGAGAACAAATAAAATAATGAACAAATGTGGGAAATATTTCCATTTGGACTGCTTCATTAAATAGTTGAACTGTTTTTTTGAATATGTGCAAAAAACAAAACAAAAAAACACCCTTAGGAACTGAAGTACAAAATCTGGAGAGAATGTGTTACATCTCTTTTCTGTCATTTTGTGGTTGTCTGTATTTTTGCAGCCTGGACCAGGTGGCTTTATTCTTTTCTACTTTTAAACCCAATTTTAAAAATATCATCGGCTATATAAGATTCAAAGCTTATTGGCATAGCTTTCATAATTACTTACATTGAATGTATAAGCCAGACATGGTTTCATCTGAGTTTCATCAAAGTTGAATTTATAGGATATAGAATGTTCAGGAGAATATAATTAATTATCTCTGTTTAATGAAAATGTCCTTATATATTTCAAAAAGATACTGTGGTGGTAGGACTAAGCCAAGTTCCCTTTAAGTAACAACGTTTATATGCAATGTTGTCCCATAATTATTGCTAATACATTTTAGTATTTCTATTGAGGACTATACACTATACAGGTAATCATTGACTTACAACAGTTCATTTAGTAACCGTTCAAAGTTACAGTATAACTGAAAAAATTGACTTATGACCATTTTCACACTTACGAACATTGCAGCATCCCCATGGTCACTTGATCAAAATTCAAATGCTTCGCAACTGGTTCATATCTACGATTTATTATATTTATGATGGCTGCAGTGTTCTAGAGTCATGTGAACATTTTCTGTGACCTTCTGACAAGCAAAATCAATGGGAAATCCAGATTCACTTAACAGCCATCTTACTAATTTATCAAATGCAATGATTCACTTAAAAACCGTGGCAAGAAAAGTTGCAAAATGGGGCAAACTCACTTAAACAAATGTTTCATTTAGCAACTTAAATTTTGGGCTCCATTGTAGTTGCAACTTGAGGACTACCTGTATTTGTTATTAAATTGACAGCATGCAACTATGTGTTATTTGACTAAATAATTACAGTAGCAAATGTATATAAGTGTGGATTATGAATCTGAACCACTATATGGAAGGAGGTATTTAAACTTTTTTCTTCTCTACAGTCTTATTTCTAATCAGAGATCCCATGCTGATTTTCAAAACTGCAAGTAAAGTCCTTAGAATGGAGGAGGATATGTAAATACAGATGAAATAAATGTGTAACTAAATAATGAAATATTGAATAATTAAGATAAGTAAACATGATGATTAATAGAATTAGAGGATAATGATTATAAATGTGTTCATATGATGTTTATAATATTATTAACCAATTATAGATAAAGCTGAATAGAGTTTTTAATTGAATAATGGGAAATGTTTAATAAGGATAAGTGAAGATTATGGTGAATAGATTTTGAGAATAATATAGTTATTGTATGTATAAGATTTATTGCTTGTATTTAAAAGAGATTATACCCAGACAGCACACTGCCGTTGTAGATATGGAAATTTTATATATAACAATGAAAATTGCAATAACAACAACAACAACAACAACAACAACAACAACAACTGCAAGTAAAGTCCTCTCAACACCAACATGAACCTTTCACCTATTGCAAATTACCAGCAAGAATGAGAGTATTCTGCTGGGAATTACCACATCAATGTACCTAAACATCCTTCTGTCCCAACATGGTCCATTTCATTTCAACAAAAGTACTTAAATAACAAGCTGCTTGAAAACATCATAAAAACATTATATATGATGACATACAATGAATGTGTAGGAATGGTCTAAATTACAAGTTCTGTTTCCTGTTTGATGTGCTAGGTATAACATTTCAGGTGGTCTCCCATACTTGGCTAAAAATACTACTTTTTAAAGTTTGAAATATTGACTGGCACCATCCACCTTATAATATTTTCTTTCTTTCTTTCTTTCTTTCTTTCTTTCTTTCTTTCTTTCTTTCTTTCTTTCTTTCTTATTTGAACTTGTATGCCGCTCCATCTCAAGACTCGGGCAGCTCACAACTAAAAACAGTAACAATAAAAACTTAAAAAGAAATTAAACCAGATTTACAAGCCCAAATAAAAAAATTAAAATTTACAATAATTAAATAATTAAAACCCCATCCCCCCAAAGAGGGGTCACAGCCCAGGTTGGTCAAACAACCAGGTCTTCAAGTCATGGCGGAAGGTGGGAGGTCAGGGGCCAGGCGGAGCCCCAAGGGCAGTTGGTTCCAGAGGTCAGGAGCCGTGACAGAATAGGCTCGTCCCCGGGGACCGCCAGCCAACATTGGCTTGCCGACGGGACCCCGAGGAGTCCTTGTCTATGTGCTCGCACAGGGCGGCTGGCATTTGATATCGGCAGAAGACGCTCCCTCAAGTATTGAAGACCCATGTCATGAAGGACTTTGTATGTTAAACCAAAACCTTGAATCTCACCGAGTGCAACTGGCAACCAATGCAGGCAGTGCAGGAGGGGGGTAACATGGGAGAATCAGAAAACTCCCATCACCACCCACGCCGCCGCATTTTGCACCAGCTGCAGTCTCCGGATGGTATGCAAGGGCAGTCCCAAATAGAGAGCATTGCAGTAGTCGAAGTCTAGAGGTAACAAGGGCATGAGTGACTGTGCGCAGGGCATCTCGGTCCAGAAATGGGCGAAGTTGATGAACAAGGCGGAGCTGGGCAAAGGCCCCCTGGCAACGCCCCCACCTGCTCCTCCAACCAGAGCCGCACATCCAGGAGGACCCCAGATTCTGTGCCCTATCCACAGGGGCAACACCTCTCCCCTATGGCCAAAGATGGATATTCCTGACTGGGCGAGATGCCGGTATGCACATCCACTCAGTCTTGGCCGGTTGAGTCGGCATGTTCCCCCATCCAAATCTGTACTGCATCCAAACACCGGGTCATCAGGAGAGGGCATCACTGATCTGGTTTGGGGTGGAAATGTACAGCTGGGTGTCATCTGTGTACTGATGGAATCTCACCCGAAACCCGGATGATCTCACCCAGCAGCTTCATGTAGATGTTAAATAGAAGAGGGAGAGGACCGACCCCTGAGGGACCCCACAAGAGAGCACCCTGGGTCGATCTCATCCCCCCCGCCAACACCGATTGCGACCACCCCAAGAGGTAGGAGGCGAACCACTGAAGAACAGTGCCCCCCATTCCCAACCCCTCGAGGCGTTGCAAAAGGATACCATGGTCGATGGTATCGAAAGCCACTGAGAGGTCTAATAGGACCAGGAAAAAAACCCTGTCCCGAGCCCTCCAGAGATCATCCATCAGCACGACCAATGCCGTCTCCATGCTGTAACCGGGTCGGAAACCCGATTGATACGGATCCAGGTAGTCCGCTTCATCCAGGAAAAGTGGAAACTGCTGGGCCACCACACTCTCAACAACCTTCGCCAAGAAGTGAAGGTTGGAGACTGAACAAAAGTTGTCTAACACGGTCATAGACTTATGGTATAAGTCTATTCATTTAGTCATTTGTTTGACTGCCAGCCACTCCCAAAGACTGTAGACAGCTCACAATGTCAACTTCTAAAACAATGTCCCAGATAGATGATAGATAGATGTAAATAGGATGGGTGCATGGGTGGATGGATGGGTGGATGAATAGATAGATAATAGACATATGATAGATATAGATATAAATAATGATATAGAACCTCATCATGGGAAATATTGAAAGGGCAGAATATTATATTTCCCTGGATGAGAAAGGAGAAACATGTCTTTAAAGCACCTTCCTACAGCTCCCTGCCCCCCCTTCAGCTCCAGGGTGAAGGGGGGCAGGGGTGAGATTCAAATCTCTTAACAACCAGTTCTGTGGGTGTGGCCTAATTTGTGGGTGTGGCTTGGTGTCATGTGACTGGGTAGGCATGGCTTGCTGACTGGGCATGGCTTGGTGGTCATGTGACTGAGTGGGCATGGCCTGCACCACCAAGAGCCTTGGTGGTGCAGGCTGTTAAACGCCTAGCACTTAGTTCCAGCTGCCTGTAATTAGTGCAGGCTCGAATCCCACCAGGCTCAAGGTTGACTCAGCCTTCCATCCTCTCAGGGTAGGTAAACTGAGGACCCAAGATTGTTGGGGCAATAAGCTGACTTTGTAACAATGCCGCTTAGTAATAAGCAGGCATATACAATGGAATGAAGGCTATTGCTGAGTGCATTGGGTTGTATCCCAAAAATTGTAAGCCTCCCTGAGTCTCCGGAGAAGGGCGGCATATAAATATGAATAAAAATAAAATAAAAAAAATAAAAAAATCATGTTGTACAAAATGGAGCAGATAGATTGTCTCATTTTTCCCCCAAAAGAAACTAGATTCACCAAATCTCTGCCAGGAGAAAGTTCAAAAAAGTGGGGGAAGATGAAAGCACTCCTGTCAATTAACAAATCTACAAAGATGCGAACCAAAGGAGGTGATCTTATTTGGATCTGATTGAATAGACCAGAGATAGTAATCAGCAAGTTCTGACCAGTTCTGGAGAACCGGTAGCGGAAATTTTCAGTAGTTTGGAGAACTGGCAAATAATACTTCTGACTGGAGATTTTACAGTATCCTTCCCCTGCCTCACCCACCAAGCCACACCCACAGAACCAGTAGTAAAGAAAATTGAATCACGCCACTGGAATAGACAGAAAAACACAGAAGGCAATCTCTCAGATAACCCAGTCCAGAGCCTTATAAGGCCTTAAAGATGACAACTAGCAATTTGAATCAAAGCATAAACCAATTAGCACCCAGTGCAGCTCATGGAATATATTAACAGATATCCATCAGTCTGTTCTAGTCACAGCTACCAAAAGTTATTTAAGGGAAGCTTCATGTAGACCATATTAAAGTAGACAAAACAGAGATGACCAGGGCATTAGAGTCTGTGAACAGGTTTTTCTACTCCACAGGTGTGCACAATTGCACAAAAGATACATCTGTACAAAAGCCATCTTAACAAAAGCTGTCACAGGGACTATGAATCTATATGAACTTCCACATTGCAAAACAGTTGGGGTGGATGAATATCATTGAGAATCAAAAAAGAATTGTCTCTGGAACTATAAGGCCCACAATTGTAAAGCCACTAAAGAAGACAGCATGCTTAAATGAATGAATCTCTCACCCATTCACTCACTCAGCTATGCCTTGTTTTCATGCAAAACATCTAGTAGAACTTTTTCCTATTGACTATGAATTGGTGACAAAATAAATGTACATTTTAAATATTATTTATAATCTTACTCTTCATTGCACATACTTCAGTTATTTTTTGTACTGTGATTACCTCACCTGGGCCATGGGATAATTTTTAATTTATTTTAATTTGGTTTTATCGGGCTTAAATTATTTAATTCTTTTAAATAAATACTGTACTATGTGTTTTGATTGTAAGCCGCCCCAAGTCTTCGGAGATGGGGCGGCATATAAGTCTAATAAATAAATAAATAAATAAATATAGATAAAATCTAATTTTCGATTATCTATATTTTTGATTGCTAGTGTCTGCAAAAGGTTGATTTCACTGAAGAAAGTATATGAGATGTAGTGGTATGAAAAGTCTGATTCTGTGGTTTAATGTTTGTGTTGCCTCATTCACTCAAAGAAATTATTGCTTGAGAATCGTTTGTGAAACAAATAAGCAAAAGAGCCATTGTGTGGTGATCAACATGAGATCTAAACCAATTCTGTAGTATGACAGGCGTAACACAGTATAATTTACAATCTACTTTGTTTTCTCAGTTGGAAGTAAGCTGCAAAATGCAGTTCTGTTCATGGTTTTTAGATTTGACATTAAAATTTAGTGGGTTAAATAATTCATATGTAGATGATAAATGAGCTATAAATGTGCCTGAATAAATGTCTTTAATATTCCTTAAAGAAGAACCTTTTAAATAATATAGATTTATTTGCAATATAAAAGAGTTATGGGAAGGACACTTTCTGCCCAAAATGAACAATTTTCTGTGGCCAATCTGCTATGGCCAACTTGCTGCAGGACAATTCACCCTGGACAATTCCATGCAGGATAATTCAATGCAATAAATGTTATCCGCCACTGTTCCTCTGCATTTTTTTTCTTTCTGCTATCCCATACACCTGATCTCTCTTCTTCGCCTTAGGTTCTTCTTCCAAGCAAAGCATAGATCCTGAAGCACTAAAATATGTAGATGAACCTCAAAAACAGATGGTACCTCTCTGTTTCTTCATATATGTCCCAAACAGACATCTTTTTCTTCATCTTTCCATATTGAGGGGAGATAAGAGGGATGGATTTGCCCTTCTACATCAACTTTGGGAGAGCAGTGTAACCTCCTCTGTTTCTGTTTTTTAAATGATATCTGACCCAATTAAATGTATGGACTATCTCCAGAATGCTGAGTGGCAGGTGATATTTTCCATAAAACTAATTGATTCTATTGCCATGACCAGTGAGATTCCCTTGACTTTTAATGTCATGTAGGACCATGTTCCAAAAAGTAGGCAAAGCTGAGACAAATGGGATGAAACTGGGTTATAAACTCAACATTTTAATCAAATTACAAATCATTAATAGGATTTGTTTTCAAATGTATTTAATCAATTCTAAAATATTAAAAAATATATAATTTATAGCGGTATATGGAGAAGTTCTAAATGGTGTCTACCAGTTCTCTAGACCATATCAACAGAATCTGCTGTTAAAATCTCATGACAAATTATCACTCTAATCTATCTGTTCTGATATTAAAAGCATGATTTTATTCACAACTAGGATCATTAACTGAAACATTGAATCCAACCTCTCTGGGGGTCAATAAGCATAAACAGTCCTAAATTACATATTCAGAGAAATATCTGAACAGCCACAAAGTTCATGACAAAGTTTAATGAGTCCTGTCCATTAATTCTTTTAATCAAAATATGTTCCCTAGATATTTTAAATATACATAGCTTGTTAAATTTCAGATTTTTCATTCTGATTAATTCACATTATGAGACTTCACATAATTAGGAAAAGAATTGTTCTAAAGAGGACTCTGATGTGCTGGCATATTGTGATTATTTGCCCTCCCACACAAAGTGTGAATGCAAAGTGAGATTTACAGTTTTTACAGAAGATTCTGTTTTCATAGGAAAAACAAATAAGAGGAACAGCTTCTTTTTTCCTAATAAATGTCTACAGTAAAAATAACTTATACTGCTGCCACTAATAATGTTCCCATTGACTTTGCTTGTTAGAAGGTCTCAAAAGGTAATCACATGTCTCTGGGACATTGCAACCTTCATAAATATGAATCAGTTCCCAAGCATCTGAATTTTGATCAAGTGACCACGGAAATACTGCAACAGTTGTAAGTGTAACAAATGGTCATAAGTCACTTTTTTCAGTGTCATTGTAACTTAGTGAATGGTCACTAAACAAACTGTTGTAAGTCTTTCTGAAAGAACATGTTTAACAGCACTCAAGGACAAAAGACCAGCCTAAAATGGTTGTAAGAATTGACCAGAACCTGTTCACCTAACAGTTATCTGATTGAGATATTAAGAAAATGGTTCGTAAAGCATGCCAGATTGTATCCACAGCAAAACAACAACAATAACAACCCTGTATTGGAATAAAAAGGGAAATAGAACTATAATGCCAAAGAACATAATTCTTCTTGAAATAAAGGCTGAAGATCTTCTGAAAGCCACATCTCAATGACATAAGAAGAAATAATTTTCCAGGTAATGGTTATGCTGCAGTTTGATGAAAGTGGACAAAAGTCCTTACTTGCAATTCTATACATATTTATGTTACTGAAACTCGTTTCTGAAGAATCATGGATTGGATTGGTATGATATATGCTTATTTTTATGTTTCCTACATGGGATTCTTCCTTTCCCTTATGTTTTATACACCATTCATATATAGAAGATGAAAAGCTTTCTGTCCCAGGTCTAGTCTTACCTATTTTTCTGCTGGAAATCAAATTAAAAAAGAAATTACTCATGATATTGGTTCAGAAACTGTGTTTTGTCCAAACCTCCTCCATCTACATCAAAAGGTGGGGACACAGAAAAGACATAGATTGTTTATGGTAAGAACTCGTGCCTTAGCCAATTGCATCATATAAACAAACCAGTATGGAATTGTTGCTGGATTAAGATGAGTGAGTTCCAGGTTTAAATTCATACTGTCACTATATCTCAACTGCAATCTACCTTACAAGATTGTTGCTATGGAAATAAATATGGTGAAAGGAGGACTTTACATATTTGTTTTATTAAAAGGTCCATGTTCTTCAGTTATGTTGTGCGGTGTTAGGCAGCTCACAAACATCTACTTTGACTGATGCATTGAATTTTTGGAAGAAAGGTGAAATTTAAATCTGAATAATACAGGTGAAACTTGAAAAATTAGAATATCGTGCAAAAGTTCATTTATTTCAGTAATGCAACTTAAAAGGTGAAACTAATATATGAGATAGATTCATTACATGCAAAACAAGATAGTTCAAGCTGTGATTTGTCATAATTGTGATGATTATGGCTTACAGCTCATGAAAACCCCAAATCCACAATCTCAGAAAATTAGAATATTGTGAAAAGGTGAAATATTCTAGGCTCAAAGTGTTCCACTCTAATCAGCTAATTAAGCCAGTAGGAATCACAGTAATGGGAAAGACTGCTGACCTGACAGTTGTGCAGAAAACTATCATTGACACCCTCTATAAGGAGGGAAAGCCTCAAAAGGTAATTGCAAAAGAAGTTGGATGTTCCCAAAGTGCTGTATCAAAGCACATTAATAGAAAGTTGTGTGGAAGGGAAAAGTGTGGAAGAAAAAGGTGCACAAGCAGCAGGGATGACCGCAGCCTGGAGAGGATTGTTAGGAAAAGGCCATTCAAAGTTTGGGGACTTTCACAAGGAGTGGACTGAGGCTGGAGTTAGTGCATCAAGAGCCACCATACACAGATGGATCCTGGACATGGGCTTCAAATGTCATATTGTCAAGCCCCTCCTGAACAACAAACAATGTCAGAAGCGTCTTACCTGGGCTAAAGAAAAACAGACCTGGTCTGTTGCTCAGTGGTCCAAAGTCCTCTTTTCTGATGAGAGCAACTTTTGCATCTCATTTGGAAACCAAGGACCCAGAGTCTGGAGGAAGAATGGAGACGCACACACTGCAAGATGCTTGAAGTCCAGTGTGAAGTTTCCACATTCTGTTGATTTGGGGAGCCATGTCATCTGCTGGTTGGTCCACTGTGCTTCATTAAGTCCAGAGTCAACGCAGCCATCTACCAGGAGATTTTGGAGCACTTCATGCTTCCTTCCGCAGACGAGCTTTATGGGAATGCTGACTTCATTTGGCACCTGCCCACACTGCCAAAAGCACCAAAACCTGGTTCAATGACCATGGGATTACTGTGCTTGATTGACCAGCAAACTCGCCTGACCTGAACCCCATAGAGAATCTTTGGGGCATTGCCAAGAGAAAGATGAGAGACATGAGACTGAACAATGCAGAAGAGCTGAAGGCCGCTATTGAAGCATCCTGGTCTTCCATAACACCTCAGCAGTGCCACAGGCTGATAGCTTCCATGCCATGCCCCATTGAGGCAGTAATTGCTGTAAAAGGGGCCCAGACCAAGTACTGAGTACATATGCATGCTTATACTTTTCAGAGGTCTGATATTGTTCTATGTACAATCCTTGTTTTATTGATTGCATGTACTATTCTAATTTTCTAAGATTGTGGATTTGGGGTTTTCATGAGCTGTAAGCCATAATCATCACAATTATGACAAATCACGGCTTGAACTATCTTGCTTTGCATGTAATGAGTCTATCTCATATCTTAGTTTCACCTTTTAAGTTGCATTACTGAAATAAACGAACTTTTGCACGATATTCTAATTTTTCGAGTTTCACCTGTATGTATCCATGATTATTTCTTTATCTTATATTGACCATCTGGTTTGTGATTTTGAAATGATATCTGTGACATGCATACACAAATGTCCATAAAAATGTAAAATGATTCTGGCTTGTCCTTTAGGTATGGTAATATAAAATATTATGGATTCTGAATTAGTGCATCTAATGTGTTATTAAAATGCTGGACTAGAAACGAGAAGACCCAGGTCCTAGTTTACTTTCAGCCCTGGAAGATCCTTGGGAGACTTAGAGTCAGTGGCTCAACTCCCAGGGTTCAACCACCTTATTCTTGGGATTTTGTAAGCCTTAAATTTGACCTTGATCTTTTATGAACCATATAAAGTTAGCTATTCATATATCTAGATATCCAGAGATCAAGCCTCTTTCAGTGTTACCTAAACCCATTATTTTTCATTTTACAGCTTTTAAAGATCTTGAGTTCAGCCCACATGCATCATCTTCCAGGTGATACTTTTTTTTAATTGTTGCATAAATAGTTTCTGCTTGGTATTCTGCTGGTAGTGATTAAAAGGTAATATCGGCCTAGAAATTCTTTTAGCATTTAGATCTGGATTTAAACTTAAATCTATTTACATTGTGTTTCTCTCTGTCTCTGTTTTGTCTCTGTCTCTGTCTGTCTGTCTGTCTGTCTGTCTGTCTGTCTGTCTGTCTCTCTCTCTCTCTCTCTCTCTCCCTCTCTCTCACCCTTTCCCTCCCTCCCCATCCCTTCCTCTGTATACATAAACACTTTTGGAAGTTCTAGTATGCCATAGATAAAGTGAAATGCATAGGTACAGCATCTGCAATGACAAAAATCCTGTTTGCTGTAAAAACCATAGTACAAGCAACTTGATTAATGCTTTACTTGTTCTGAGAAGCTGTTTTATTTTTAAATATGTTTTTCAATCATCTTTGCTGCTACAGTTAGTCCTGCACAGGCACAGAAAATAAAGAGATAGGGTTTAACTGTTCCTGGTTCTAGGCAGTTGCCACAAGCCCACTGCAAAAGTATTTAGCACAGAAGGCCAGTACAAGCTGCAGCTGTTTAATTCAAAGGTTATCAAGTCATGATGACATTAGCAGGAAGGCAACATGACAGCTGGTTGGAGACTCACCAGTACAATAGGTATCATGAGAACTAGCAGTGAATTCGTATGGATTTTGCTAAAGAAACGGCTCCATTGTTTAATCACTGAGTCACACGTTGAACACATACAGTATTAAAGATGAACTTTTTCTTCTCCTTCAGTCTGTTTCCTTTGACGCAGATTATATCAATCCATGATACTATCTACATCATACAGTTAATTGATGTACAATGACTAAACATCTAGTGAATGCCAGAGCATTCAAGCACAAAGTCTGTACAAAGCTCTCAATGTCAGTTATGTCAGTTTTCTGGCACCATTCCTTAAACATCTGGTGCTATTTGATTTGTTTCATCAGTTCATAAGTTAGAATAGAAGACCTGCTAGGTTCAAGATAATCAGCTAACTTTGCAACTTGGTGGACAACATCCCAGTATTTGAAATAAAACTTGGCTGCTGGTATGTCTCCCCCTCCCTTTGGTTCCTTCCCCCACCCAACCTGACTTTCAGCAACCTCCTATGGACACACCCCTGATTCTGGCTCTTATGCACAGAGTCAAAGTTACAAGCTAGAAAGTAGTCTTAAATATTTGATCCAAGTGTAAGCAACAATGTCCTTCAGGTGGTTTGTACTTTACCTTCTGTCAGTCCACTTCACATTCTTGTTATCTCTCTGTGGATTAGTCTATGGATTAATCCTTTCTTCAGTGGCTCTGACTGAATTTGTGCTCTCACTCCATATATAGCTAATGACAGCTGGAAAATATATTTTTATTGGAATTATGACAGAGTGAATTGAGGTAAATCAAGGGTTTGATTTATAAATCCCAACTTCTATTGATTAGAGCAGAACTTCATTGCCCAGAAACCTAAAAGAGTTATAATGAAAGTCCAAATTTATTCAGGCAATCCATTTTGTAAAGCAATTAACAGAGTTAAAGAGAAGTTTGAACTAAGAAGCCAACATTTCAATTTTTCTTTTGAGATCATTAAAAGAAACTTGTAAAAGTTTTTAAAAATCCAACTATTCAGTTCTGTGCTGACTGACTGCTTATGAAGGGCAGCGTATACTAGAAAACACTTAGTGATGCTTTAACCTAGCCCAAAACTTAAATATATCTGACAGAGCAATTGCCCTTATACGCCTTATCTTAAACTATGAAGCATTTTTATGGTAATTGATCTCCCTCCTGATCTGTTGTTCATAGAAAGAACAAGATACTGATTTGCCAAGGTTGTTTGGAACATTTATTCTTTTACAACCTTTACTTACCTGAAGGACTTTGCCATAGAAACCTACCTTAGCAACAGAGAATCACACCATCAAGAAGAGGAGCTTAAAAGTCAATACTATATTCCACAAGGAATGCTGACCCCTTCCTATTATGCTCAGTCTCATCAGTCACCATGATACATAGTAGAACAGGTCTTCAAGCAATTGAACTGTTTATATTCCATTTTACAATTCCCATATCTCTTTATGATATATAAACATTAGCATTATAAGATGAAATACCATTGCATGTTATAATTCTAATTCCAATAGGCAAGAAACCTTGATATTTTCTCCATAAAATCAGGGTTAAGGAATGGGTTTCAAACCAGAAGTCAATATTCTGAGTCCTCTGATAGAAGAGATGAACGCCTGTCTATTGAACAGCCATGGGAGTTTATTTTAACTTTATTATTTTATTTAAAAATAATATCCAGAAAAGTAAGAATGGGTTCTAAGAAGTGACAAAAGGCTTTATCAAAATATAACAGTCTTAAAGTGACTAAACAACTCCAGATAAATTTCTACTGAATGGAGATCCTAACAGCATTGCTTTGTTATTTTTACATCTGTTACTCTGCATTGGAACAGAGTTCAACATATTGAACAAAGATGAATCAACCCCAACTTTTTGTGTGAGGTCTTGTTTGGATGAGGTGTTAACTGGGAAAGTGAAAACATAGAGACTTGAATCTGATCAGTATACAGGAGAACTTGTTAGTAATTCCCACAATATAAAGAATGATGCTGAGAGACATGAGGAAAATCCTAAGGCATACAACACCCTGAATAAAGTTCAGGTGATACTAAACATATGCTAGGAGTGGTCGCAGTTTACATAGTAATCAGATTGTTCTTTTAATAGGCAGTACTAATATTAACCATCAATCAATCAATCCAGCAATAGTAGAGCAGTAATCTACTTTCTGTGTCAGCAATGGCATTCTACATCCGCTCATTTAATATTCAGTGGTTGCTTTGGTATACAAAATTGCACAAAGACTAGTAATTACCTTCACACAAAATCAAATTCCAAACAGGCCCCCAAAATATTTATAATTATTATCAAAACCTTTTCTATTAGATGCCTATGGAGATTCTCTGTCATCCAGCTCATGGTTGTCCCAACGGTGCTTTTCCAACTGGACTTTCTTGGCTTTTTCTTTGAAAATGTTTTGCTTCTCATCCAAAAAGCTTCTTCCGTTATGGCCAGAGCCCTTTTCAACATTCCCCTATCCATCTCCCCAACATCACACAGGCAAAATTTGTCCATATATATCACTGAACAGAATTTCTCACTGATTTTTGGTGAGAAACAAATCTGGTGATTTAAACTACATGTAGACAACATACATTGAAATGCACAACCCTCACTTACTGAGATTCTTGATCAATATGTCTATCAAATATACAAATTAAAATTAAAATTACAAACTCACTTATGTACATAGACAACAAAATATTGATAGCATTAACCTTCTTGGACACACATACACAGAGAGAAGGGGGAGGGAGGGAGGGAGGGCAGGAGGGAGGGAAGGGGAGAGATAGAGAAGCTCAAAAGGTTTCTTTCTCTTTTTCTTTGTCCCTGCCTCCTTATTTTATGAAGTCCCGGTAGTCCACATTTGGCTTAGTAGATTGCAAAATGTGCAGAACTATCATAATTCTTGAAACACTAGATGTAAATATTATATCACTGTCACACAAGGCTGAAATGAGATTTATAGTTCCATAATTCTTGGAAATATCAATGCTGTCACAATAGTTTTATTCAGCTGCACTTATTTCAAGAAAATAATGGCAACAATTTTCTGATGTGGGCTAGAAAAGAGTTTTTTCAGAGTTTGCAAAGCACATTTGCTTATCAACATTTTACTATAAGACCCATTCCTCATGGTCTAACTCAGAGACCACATACAGCTCCCTGAAGCTTTAACCTGTACAATTTAAAGCACAGTGAAAAATGCTGTTGTTTTTTTGATGTCAAAAATGAAAACAGCAACCTTGTGGCTCCTCTCTGGAACTAGTTACTGTATAATTCTCCCCTGTAAAAGTGAATTTAATTAAATTACATCTGCCTACATTTTAACCATTTGGAGTTGTTTCATGATATGTTCCTGTTCTGTTCAGGGCAAAGATTGCATTATTCACTGCTTTTTGCTTGGCCCATAATATATAAAAGGTTCTTATGTCTGTCCGTCCGTCCGTCTGTCCGTCCGTCCGTCCGTCCATAAGTTAGTTTATTTATTTGCTGATATTTTGGAATTTCAAGAGCTGGTTTATGGTCAAATCTGGGATTCCCAGACAATAAAATGACAAATCTCTACTACTTAATCTGGCTCAAAAACACATATTTTACCCCAATAGAAATATTTTCAGCTATGATTACTGAGCAGAGCTGTGCAGTGCACATGCCATTAAATCAAATGTAATTTGTTCCAAAGCCCTATTAGGACAATAATTAATAGAATAATAGAGTTGGAAGGAACCTTGGAGGTCTTCTATCCCTACCCCTTGCTCAGGCAGGAAACCCTTTACCACTTCAGGCAAATCATTGTCCAATCTCTTCTTTAAAAAGTCCAGTGTTGGAGTACTCACAACTTCTGAAGGCAAGATATTCCAATTGTTAGGAAAATTCTCCTTAGTTCTAGGTTTGTTGTCTGATAGCTCTGCTGCTGAGTTGTTCATTTTTATTCCCTTTTCATCCAAGTTTGTATCTCTGTTTTTATAATATTTATTGTTAATGTGATTTTTTGTATTTTTATATCAATTTTTTTAGGTGGTTTTACCCATTTGTTGTGTGCTGCTCAGAGGTGCTTTCAGTGATATAGACAGCTACATAAATCTGATTAATAAATAAATACAGATAAATAAATGTGTAAAACACTGAGCTCTGGATGAAAAGTTGAATAAAAATAAAATATAAATCAAGCAAAACATAGTGAACAACACTTAGGGAACGAAGCGTTTTGCTACATATTAAACAATTAAGGTAAGAGTATAACATTAGTCTACTTACCTTATTAAGTTAACTTGACCACAAATAGTTTCATATCAGGAAACTATTTGTCTACAACTTTTTTTATAACACTATGATTTTGCCCACTATCTTTGGTGGTCATGTTTCTTAAACTTTGTCATACAATTCCACTATTCATAGCTGAAGACCTTTCTATTGATTTTAAAGGTCTGCATTTAATACTTCCATATATTTTTCAACTAATTACTTTCAAACTGATGAAAGTCATTTGGATTACAAAGCTTCTTTAAAAGGAGAAAAGAATATTGGTAATGCAGGTGAAATTCGAAAAATTAGAATATCATGCAAAAGTTCATTTATTTCAGTAATGCAACTTAAAAGGTGAAACTAATATATGAGATAGATTCATTACATGCAAAACAAGATAGTTCAAGCTGTGATTTGTCATAATTGTGATGATTATGGCTTACAGCTCATGAAAACCCCAAATCCACAATCTCAGAAAATTAGAATATTGTGAAAAGGTGAAATATTCTAGGCTCAAAGTGTTCCACTCTAATCAGCTAATTAAGCCACAATACCTGCAAAGGGTTCCTGAGCCTTTAAATGGTCTCTTAGTCTGGTTCAGTAGGAATCACAATCATGGGAAAGTTGTGCAGAAAACCATCATTGACACCCTCTATAAGGAGGGAAAGCCTCAAAAGGTAATTGCAAAAGAAGTTGGATGTTCCCAAAGTGCTGTATCAAAGCACATTAATAGAAAGTTATGTGGAAGGGAAAAGTGTGGAAGAAAAAGGTGCACAAGCAGCAGGGATGACCGCAGCCTGGAAAGGATTGTTAGGAAAAGGCCATTCAAAGTTTGGGGACTTTCACAAGGAGTGGACTGAGGCTGGAGTCAGTGCATCAAGAGCCACCACACACAGACGGATCCTGGACATGGGCTTCAAATGTCGTATTCCTCTTGTCAAGCCACTCCTGAACAACAAACGTCAGAAGCGTCTTACCTGAGCTAAAGAAAAACAGACCTGGTCTGTTGCTCAGTGGTCCAAAGTCCTCTTTTCTGATGAGAGCAACTTTTGCATCTCATTTGGAAACCAAGAACCCAGAGTCTGGAGGAAGAATGGAGATGCACACACTGCAAGATGCTTGAAGTCCAGTGTGAAGTTTCCACAGTCTGTGTTGATTTGGGGAGCTATGTCATCTGCTGGTGTTGGTCTACTGTGCTTCATTAAGTCCAGGGTCAACGCAGCCGTCTACCAGGAGATTTTGGAGCACTTCATGCTTCCTTCCTCAGACAAGCTTTATGGGATGCTGACTTCATTTTCCAGGAGGACTTGGCACCTGCCCACAATGCCAAAAGCACCAAAACCTGGTTCAATGACCGTGGGATTACTGTGCTTGATTGGCCAGCAAACTTGCCTGACCTGAAACCCATAGAGAATCTACGGGGCATTGCTAAGAGAAAGATGAGAGACATGAGACCGAACAATGCAGAAGAGCTGAAGACCACTATTGAAGCATCCTGGTCTTCCATAACATCTCAGCAGTGCCACAGGCTGATAGCTTCCATGCCACGCCGCATTGAGGCAGTAATTGCTGTAAAAGGGGCCCAAACCAAGTATTGAGTACATATGCATGCTTATACTTTTCAGAGGCCCGATATTGTTCTATGTACAATCCTTGTTTTATTGATTGCATGTACTATTCTAATTTTCTAAGATTGTGGATTTGGGATTTTCATGAGCTGTAAGCCATAATCATCACAATTATGACAAATCACGGCTTGAACTATCTTGCTTTGCATGTAATGAGTCTATCTCATATCTTAGTTTCACCTTTTAAGTTGCATTACTGAAATAAATGAACTTTTGCATGATATTCTAATTTTTCCAGTTTCACTTGTATTCTCATGAAGAAAATTTTGTTTCTTGCACTTGTTGTGTTATGAGATGATCAAAAGATGTAGGGTGAATGTCTTCTCTTTATTGTATAATCAACTCTCCAGCAGACTCCAACTTTTCTCCCTTTCCATACTTCAATCACAAGGAAAGACATCATTAAGGAATTCTTCACATTCTGAAAAAAGTGCAATGGAAAATGTGTAGTTCAGGAGACTTCATAGTAATAAAAAGAAAACAGCATTAGCAGAAGCATTTTCTTCATTTCCTACCTTTGATTAAATCCCCAAACACTACCACCTGAAAACTGGATAGGAAAACAAAAGCAAGAAGAATTTTTTTTAGCGAAATTGCTAGCTAGATTTTGACACAATATAATTTAGTTATTAACACAGAATCTAGAGGATACACACCTTGCTGAACTCTGAAACAAAACAAATGTTATATTATGTTCTGGGAGAGATGTTAGTTATTTTCAAATTTATTCAGAAGATGGGGTATACTTTTCTTTACATACTTTTGCCTTTTGGGATCATATCAAATTTCTCAGTCTGCTTTCACACTAATTTCTCTTTTCCAAATCCATGTGCTTGATTCTACATAGGAAAATTCACCCAGAACAATTCTGGAAGCAAGCTAAAGAATGACCTAAAGACTTCTTTTATGTGGCTATGCTGTCTTCTACTCAGCATGAGTAGAGGTTAGTGAGATTATTAGTAAATAATAATTAAAGCTATCATATGTTTTAGTAAAGACCCAGCTTTCTGAAGAAGACTCTAATGCTGGGAAAGTGAAAGGAAAAGGAAACATAAGAAAACAACAAAGTGGTTGGATTCAGTTATAGAGGTAATGGCTGCATCATTAGAAGATCCGAAAGACCAGGTTAGGGACAATTGTCATAGAAAGAAATTCTATGCATGAGGTTGCTAAGAGTCAATACCAACTTGATGGCACACAATCAATCAATCTCTCATATAACCATATTGCCTCGCATTTTGCTCAGAAATGTAGGCAAATCTGGAAACTTTTTTGGGGGGAGCAGGATTTTCCATTGCCCCTTTCCCCTTTCAACTGCTAATGCAGGCTGAGTTATTATTGGTTAATCTCATCATACTAAGTGGGTCAAAAATAACCAATACATAATTCCTCCCATTTTTTTCAGGAAGTACCTGGTATGCTTAGACCCTAGCAGTAAGGAGATTGCTAAGGTTTATGAGGCTGCTATCTCTTCTCCATTATTCAAGCAGGCAGTGGTAAACCTACAAGGGATCAGCATTTTAGAAATGTGGTCTGTAATGAAGATGCTTGATTTTTGCTTTGACCTTTTTCTTGGAAGACTTGGTTATGTGAAAGAAATTAATTTACTGGGTTTAAGTGTTTGCAGGTCATAATATGCAGCCACTGCATTGGCTTCCGGTTGCCCTCCAGGTGAGATTCAAGGTTTTGGTGTTAACATTCAAAGTCCTACATGGCATGGGTCCAGGATATTTACGAGAACGACTCCTCCCTGCATCAAGTACCAACCGCCTGCGGCTACAGATGGGTCTCCTCAGGGTGCTGTCCGTGACTCAATGTCATCTGGCGGGGACCCGGGAGAGGGCCTACTCTGTGGCGGCCCCCACTTTATGGAATCTTCTTCGCTGGAGCTCGGCTGGCTCGATCTCCGCACCTTCCGCCACGAGTTAAAAACCTGGCTGTTTTTACAATCTGGGCTGTGCTGACTCTTTGGGGTTTGTTTGTTTTAATTTTGGGGTTTTAATGTTAATTCGGCTTCATTGTTTAATATAGTTTTAGGTAATTTATTGTTAGTATTGTATTTTAGCTGTGAGCCGCCCCAAGTCCTTCGGGACTTGCCATAAGTGGAATTAATAAATAAATAAATAATAAATAATAATACACTGCATATATGTAAACCATGTGCATGACTAGGCCTCTTTGAATTATATTGCCCACTTTTTTGTGTGTTTTCCTATAACATAATATGCACCTTCCCTGTTCTCAATACATTTAGGTGTACTGAGAAGATAGAAACAGAAATGGCCACTGTGACGGGGAAAAACAAATAATTCTAAAGTCAGTTCCCAGTAAATGCCACTATAACATATGCTAATATTTATTTACATTTTATGACACCATTGTTACTTCCCTTGATTATTGTTAGCAACATTTTCTGAAAAATGAAGCATTGCTATTCAGAAGGGAAATTGTTATGTATGCAGAGTTTAAATATGATTGGTTGTTCTTGTAAAGTGTTTGAAATCATTGGTTCAAAAGTGCGGGAAAACCCTGCACTCTGATTGGCTGTCAGCCGAGGCAGCCGGCTATATATAGCTGCCTCGGCTAAGCCAAATCGGGTCCGTTCTCAGCTGAAGTCACAATAAACTTTGAGTTGAAGCACTCCGCGTCCTGCCTATCTATGCGAACTTAACACTGGCGATGAAGGTGGGATTTCCCTGAAGAGAAGGCAATGCGGAACAGAGAAGAGCGAGATGGCTGCGCTGAACACCCCCCCAGCCCCAT
The DNA here is from genome assembly GCA_009733165.1 of Naja naja. Taxonomy (NCBI): domain Eukaryota; kingdom Metazoa; phylum Chordata; class Lepidosauria; order Squamata; family Elapidae; genus Naja; species Naja naja. Next base: position 152,739,979 of record CM019151.1, on the reverse strand, counting down.
TCGACCCAAAGAATGAAGACTGGGAGTCATATGCAGATCGGTTTCAGATGTTTTTGGAAGGAAGCGATCTTGCCGCCATTTCTGAGCAGCGGAAGAGGGCGGTTTTTCTCACGTATTGTGGTCCGGCAGTTTTCAAGATGGAGAAGGCATTAGCGGGTGCAGCAGACATGAAGGTAATGGCATGGCCTGATCTAGAGAGGCTTTTAAGGGCACACTACACACCCCAAGTATCGTGCCTCGTAAGAGACACGAGTTTTATCGCCACGATCAGGGGGAAGACGAAAGCATAAATGACTTCGTGGCAAGTTTAAGAGACATTGGGAGTGCGTGTGAATTCAGCAGCTTAGAGGAGGCCATGTGCGATCGTTTTGTTTTGGGCCTTAAAGACAAGGTTTTGCAGAGCAAATTACTAATGAAACCCAAGATCATGCTGAAAGAAGCCATAGAGAAAGCATCTTCAGCAGAAGCCACCAAATCCTCAGCAGCAGCCATGAGAAAGATGAACAAGACTACGGGCCATTCAGATGGGGAAAAGACCACTACAACTCATTTTCATGAACTTGAATCTGAGTCAGAATACAGTGGAGAAGAAGAAGAAATCAACAGACTCTGAGTGGAAAAGAAACGACCTGAGAAGGAAGAGGCATGATTTCCACTGCATAGGTTGTGGGGGAAACCACCCCCGCACTGAATGCAAGTTCCTAGACACCATTTGCCTCCGATGTGAAAAAAGAGGGCACCTTGCAAGAGTCTGCAAATCATCCAGAACTCCACCCAACAGAAGAAAATTTGCTACAAACAATAAAGACAGAGAAGTCAAGCCAAACAACACCAGCGAGAAAATGGGGCGCAACTCAGACACAAATGGAAGGAATGAAACTCATCAAACAGTAACTATTGGTCATTCTTCCCCTTTAAATAACAGGAAAGTGCATATCAAGGTATTCATTGAAGGAAGGCCTTGCCAAATGGAAGTGGACTCAGGTTCATATTTATCCATGGTGTCATGGGACACTATTAAGAGACTGATACCAGACATTCAGAAGACTCACTTCAAGAAGCAGGCATTAACTCTTAAAGACTACCAAGGGAACAAGATTCCAGTAGTTGGAACAAGAGAATTCAATGTGAAGTTCAAAGGTCACATCAAACGCCTACCCCTGACCATCGTGGATAAAGATCGCCCAAGTCTGCTGGGACTTGAGTGGTTCAAGCCACTAGGCATCGAGGTGACTGGCATCAATCACGTGAGCACTCTGAATGGGAGGAGGCCTTGAAGTCTGAGTTTCCAGAGGTCTTCAGCGAAGGACTGGGCAAGTATATGGGGACCCCTATCACTTTCAACCTAGATCCCAAGGTGCCCCCAATTCATTTAAAGGCCAGGAGGGTTCCATTTGCTTCAAAGGAAAAAATTGATGCACAATTAGATAAATTAATTGCTCAAGGGGTTTTAGAGCCCACTGATCACTCCAGATGGGAAACACCCATAGTCACACCAGTCAAGGCTGATGGTTCCGTGAGAATCTGTGGGGATTACAAGGGGACATTGAACCATGCACTACAGCAGAGCACATATCCGGTTCCAGTGGTTCATCATTTATTACATTCTCTGGGTGGGGCACAGTCTTCACCAAATTGGACCTGGCCCAAGCATACCAGCAGTTAACAGTAGATGATCTACCTGCTGAAGCCCAAACCATTGTAACCCATCGGGGTGCATTCAAATGCAAGAGGTTACAATTCGGAGTAAGTGTGGCTCCAGGCATCTTTCAAAGCCTCATGGAAAGGATGCTACAAGGGTTGCCAGGGGTGGTGCCTTATTTTGATGATGTTTTAATCTCTGCTGAAAATGACACTCAATTACACGAGAAACTCAGAGAAGTTCTAACCAGGTTCAAAGAAGCAGGGTTAAAAGTCAAAAAGAGAAATGCACACTAAGAACTGACAAAGTAGAATTCTTGGGTTATATGATCAATAAACATGGCATCCACCCCACAGAAGCCAAAGTTCAGGCAATCAAAGAAGCCCCCAGGCCTAGATGCAAAACTGATCTACAAGCATTCCTGGGACTTATTAATTTCTATCATATGTTTCTACCTCAGAAAGCAAGCACTGCAGAACCCTTACACAGACTATTGGATAAAAAATCTGCATGGGTCTGGGGCAGAAAAAAGAAACTGCATTTAACAATATTAAAAGACTAATCGCGTCTGATGCTGTACTGATACAATTCTCTGAGAATTCACTTCTGATTGTGTGCTGATACAGTTTTCTGAGAATTTACCTGCTGTACTAACTTGTGATGCATCTCCTTTTGGAGTGTGGGGGGGGGTGTTGAGCCACATGCTTCCCAGTGGAAGGGAAGCCCCTATTGCATTTTACTCTGGCACTTTGACTAAAGCAGAGAGAAATTACAGCCAACTGGACAAGGAAGCTTTGGCAATTGTGGCAGCTGTCAAGAAGTTCCATGAGTACGTTTATGGGAGAACGTTTACCATTGTCACAGATCACAAACCTCTGTTAGGCATTGTGGCAGGAGACAAACCTACGCCCACTATCCTGTCACCAAGAATGCTGAGATGGACTGAATTTCTTGCTGCTTATTCATACAAACTCATCCACAGACCTGGAAAAGACATTGGGCACGCTGATGCTTTGAGTCGCTGCCCACTTCCTTCGCACATTGAGAACCCTGCTCCTGAATCTTACACCTTCTTTCTGGAAACTGTTGCCAAACTTCCAGTCCGTGCTGCTGAAATTGCCAGAGAGACTGCCAAAGACACTTTATTGGCTCCTGTTATAGGCTGGATTAAGAAAGGTTGGCCACTTCAAGATCTACCTCAAGGTTCCCAACCTTTTAAATCCAGACAAACTGAATTATCTGTATTAAGAGGATGTATTTTGTGGGGTAACAGGATGGTTATTCCTGCAAAACTGCAGAAAGAGGTTTTGGAAATGTTACATGAGGGTCATCCAGGAATTGTCAGAATGAAGGGATTGGCCAGGAGTTATGTATGGTGGCCAGGTATTGACAAAATGGTTGAAAACTGGGTTGCATCTTGTCCCAACTGTCAGGTAGTCAGGCCTGCCCCACCTCTCACCCCCACACAGGAATGGGAATGTCCTAGGAGCCCATGGTCCAGGATTCACATTGATTTTGCTGGCCCTACCAGAGGGCACACTTTCCTTATTGTGGTAGATGCTTACTCCAGATGGTTGGAGGTTGTTCCTATGTCATCCACCACAGCAGATGCTGTTGTCAAACAGCTTAAGAAACTTTTTGTAACTCATGGGCTGCCAGATGTACTTGTTTCTGACAATGGTCCTCAATTTACTTCCAACATTTTTGAATCATATTTAGCACAGCAGGGTATCAGGCACGCCCTTACTGCCCCTGGGCATCCTTCGTCTAACGGCCGGGCTGAATGCATGGTACGTTTTACCAAGGAGAAACTCCAACAATTGGGTCCAGGGGACATCACTGAGAAAATTGAAAAACTACTCAGTATCCAACACATCACTCCTAGTCCATCCACTAACTTAACTCCAGCCGAGCTGTTGATGGGTAGAAAACTCAGGTCTACCCTGGACCGCCTTCACCCCAGTTACGCACCCAACGCACCTCTAGATTCCACCAGCAAAACTCGCCAATTCTCCGTGGGTGATTTTGTTCATGCTAAAAACCTTGGGGGTGAACCTTTATGGATTCTTGCTGAAATAACCCAGGTTACAGGCCCCAGGTCTTACAGGGTTCAAACTGAGGATGGTGTCTTGTGGAGTAGGCACATAGACCAGTTACGGTCCAGACTGCCTCTGGAGCATCGCCCTTGCTCCTCTCTGGATCCCATGCCCTCAGCCTCTTCTAGGGGGGAAGGGGGAGATAATGAAGGTAATCAGCAAGTGAGAATCAACCCCATGTGTAACGAGCTAACACGACAGGAACCATCCCAAAACCTGTCAGGGTGCCAACAACCATTTTTACAAATAGAGGATTGCACATCACTACCAGATTTATGGGGTGACATTGGGTTGGAGATGGGCTGGGAGGAGAGACCAGGTTGTAGTAACCAAGCAGGTTCTACCAACACAAGAAGTCCTAATAAGGGAATGTTGCCAGATACATTTCCTTCCTCACAAAGTGAGATTCCCAAAACACCTGAACCACGCAGGTCTCAACGTACCCATAAGAGCCCCACCTATCTACAAGAATATATTAGATAGATGGGGTTTGAGTATGGACCAAACCTAGTGAGGAGGGTTGTTATGTATGCAGAGTTTGAATATGATTGGTTGTTCTTGTAAAGTGTTTGAAATCATTGGTTCAAAAGTGCGGGAAAACCCTGCACTCTGATTGGCTGTCAGCCGAGGCAGCCGGCTATATATAGCTGCCTCAGCTAAGCCAAATCGGGTCCGTTCTCAGCTGAAGTCACAATAAACTTTGAGTTGAAGCACTCTGCGTCCTGCCTATCTATGCGAACTTAACAGAAATAACTTTAATTTCACAGCTTTTGTGTGGACATGGGGTCTGCTCTGCAAAAGGAACAAAAAGTTGTAAAAAGTTAAGCTTTGCCCATGCACACATACTTCTTTGACATTATTTTGTTGCCATTTAGCATTTAATTAAAGTACTGACAGTTCTGCACATGAAAAATATTTTATAGTTCCCCAGTGTAGGAGTGTTTCTGGAGACATCAAAAGTTGAATACAATTTGTCTGTCTTAAGAAAGTTTGGCTTTCAGCATTTGCTGTGCTTTCAAGAGTTTATTTGCTATATGAAATATTCCAGCTTTCTCCCCTAAATCTCCAGAGTCCTAAAACAAACTTTCATTTATGAAGCCTTGTAATGAGTTGTATGCAAATTTATATGTAGAAAAGTTATTGCAGATCACTCATGTGCATGCCTATAAAAAGAAAAGAATAAAGAAATTATTTCAATTGGAGGAGATGACTTCACAAAAATATGGCTGGCAAATGGTTTGTAGTAGACTTTGAAATTGTTTAGGGAAGGACAATTCAGAGTGGGAACTAATGGAAATGGGCACTGTTTGAGACAGAATTTGGTTATTTTCTTTGGTTATGAATTTTAGAAATGGATGGCATCTAATCCAATAAGAGAGTTATTTTTTTCTTATGAGAAAATGATTTGATAAAGCAGAGTCAGAGGGGGAAAAATGGAAACTGTCAAACATGGTCTCCAAAATTGACTCTATTGCTATTCTTGCAGTGGGAGAATTTTAAGCTCTTCATTTTCACAGTAGGCACAGATGCAAGTTATAAAAAATACATTTTTTTTATTATGTGCATTTGTCTAAAAACGAATGGAAATTGGCTGATTGAGTTCCATTTATTTCAGCCTTTCATTTATCACAAAACTAATTATTGCTTTTTAAAAGAAACAATCATATCCAGCTATTCTAATATTACTTTAATAAAATTTGGCTTGCTGAGGTAACACTACCCTACTATTTTCTCCTTGTGAATTGGAATAAGAATTCATGTTGAACCAATTTTATAACATGTTATTTACTTATGTAAGTGTAATATTATGAACATGTCTCTTTAGGTTCATATGTGTCCTTTGCTGTATTTTTCACACAAAACATTTAAGAACTTAATATTTACTATTGCTTCATGCCTGTAATGACTAATTGAGAACAGACTTCGTTTCTTGAGAAGCTTACAATTTAAGGGTATCTACTGCCATACCTCTGTATCACTTCTTTACTAAATTTCTATGCTGCCCATTTCCACTCCAAAGTTTTGCTCTTATATATCTGAAAGGCTCCAGTGTAAAAAAAGGCTGATCTAGACCTTAAGTGGTAACATACAACACTTCTATTTTATTTCACTGCTGATAAAGTTTGATTAATACATTCATGGCTATTTCTTTTGTGCTGTAGCACTCTTGCAGGAAAGTTCATTGTATCCTACTTGCACCTTAATTCTCTTAGCTGTTCATCTAAAATTAAATCTGTGCCACTGCTTAATAACTGAATGCACCAATGACTTTGTTATTATTTCTATAGGAATAACACCAAAATAATTCCATTTGCTGAATTTCAATTAGAAATTGAAATAACTTTTTGCTCCAGATTCCTCTTTAAAGGAAATAATTGAAGAAGCAAAAAAACAAATGGAAGTAACTCTTCATCTAAAGTGTTAGCTAGTTATACCCATTTATATTATATAGCAATTTAATTACAAAACATTTTCATAACATATCACAGCAACTGATAAGATATAGAAGTCACCTGGATATAAAGATTCATTAAGATTATCCCTTCCATTCCGTAAATGACAATAAATGAAACCCACTATAACAGGACTTTTATATTTTATTCTTGAAACATTGTGAAAAGGTTTCTTATAGTATTGAGTTATAGTTAAATTTCAAGAACACAGGCATCTTTCTTTCTTGAGTTTTCTTTGATGCAGAATGTTCTGCTAGTTTAGGCAGCCAGACACACAGATCACTATGTCAGGACTGTGCCAAAAGTAAATTGACATTTTCAATATTTTGAAATTATTCCACAAATGTTAGAGGTTCTCTGTCATCCAATAATAAAATAAAAAGAGGGTTTTGCCCTTTTCTAAAGAGCTGTTCCTCCTGCCTGCATTAACTGCTACCCTCCAGTCTTTCAAGTGACAGGAAATAAGCCATTGCAAATTACATTTTTGTGAGGTCTATTCTTTCTGTTTCAAGGTAACATGGGACAAAATTAAACAAAGCATGATGGAATCTCCTAATTTTATTTTCTTTCTCATTATGATGAAAAATAACTACCAGGTGAGGGAAGACTAGTGTGGAGGGCTTAACTGTCTCTCAAATTATAAGTAAGCTCACAAGCATGGAGATTCTCCAGGGGCAGCTTTAGGATAGAACTGAGTAAGCACTAGTCTAAGGTGTTAAAGCTTAAGGGACACACCAACAAGAAAAATACTGTTTACATTTCATCTACCTTTAAATAATCTATTTTTCATATTGTTAATTCAAGATTTTAAGAGTGCTTTTTTTTATTGAGGTTTAGCAATTCTGAATTTATTATACTGTAGTGGGTAACTGCTCTGGTGTGAAGGCAGACCAAGCTGTAATTGTCAAGGTTATGTCATGCAGAGCAGATGTTAAATTAATCAGCCATTCAATCTTTCTGCTAAAAATGGGCCACAGATTTTCAGTCTTTGTTCCCTGGAGTCTTCAGAGACCTAAAATGTAACCCTGCTCATCCTCTCCTAAATTACCTACCTCTGTCCCAGGAATGAAAAACTGAATTAATATCAACAGAGCAGTGATGGCCAATGCATTAAAAAACCCTATAGTCCATCTATAAACTTCTGCCTTGGAAGATTCATGCATAGTAGCTGGCCTTTTGTTCGTTTGTTTTTTAGACATTGTGATTAGGAAAGAAATATTTAACATAGGTAACTTCCTATATTCCCCCAATATATTAAAAGCAACTCTTCTGGACTTTTGCATCTGACTGTTTTTGAAGTAATTGCATAGGTCCTGATATCTTCTATATTTTGTGGCACCTCTGTATATATACTTATGTCACTTAATGAAAATACCAAGTAATAACTCACTTTGATCAACACACAAAAAGTATCTTTCCTCTTCCTCCTCTTTCTGGAAGAAGTTGATAATGTTTATGTTGGAAAGAAAATCTGCCCAAAGTCATTTCAATGTGAGATGGGCAACAAATAAATATAAATAAATAAATAGATAAAATAAAAAGAATTGTTTTCCAAAAGCATCCATAGTACAATTTTCTTTGACAATCTCTCCATGGCACTTACAGGCTCCTGCAATTTTTTACATGGTATTATAGGCCACCTTAACACAATCATCCTGTATCTCACTGATTCTTTATTTTAAATATAAACTTTAATTCTTTTCTCTGCTTCTGTAGTTGGACATTAGAATAACCATCTAATTTTTTTAAAATTACATTTATATGCCGCCCTTCTCCGAAGACTCAGGGCGGGCTTACAATTTTTGGAGCACAACCCAATGCGCTCAGCAGTAGCCTTCATTCCATTGTATATGCCTGCTTATTACTAAGCGGCATTTTTACAAAGTCAGCTTATTGCCCCCAACAATCTTGGGTCCTCAATTTACCTACCCCGAGAGGATAGAAGGCTGAGTCAATTTTCCTTTGCATTGTAGAAAGCAGCAATTAAAGCTATTTCTATTTTTCATTCTCTATTTCCTTAACTCACTTCCAGTGCCATTTACTCTGGTGAGTAATTCCAAATAACTTTGGCTGCTTTTCCTAGCACAACAATTATGCTCATTAGAAGCATGCTATACCATGTATTTTAAAACTAATAACTCCAATTCCCCTGTCTAGACTTCAGAAATAATAGCATGATTTCCTGCTGACTTGCACCATCTGCAGCCATTCTAATTGCTGGATGATGGGGTGGGGTTAAAAGATACCCATTAGTGACATTTTCAGATTCTGGGATGCTGAATTATTATGGCTATCCAAGGCATTAAAAATAGCTATTATTTCTTTGATTTGTTCCACTTGGAATGCTGAGTGAGCAGTACTATGGAAAATAATTTTAAGTCTTCCAGATGAGCCTGAATGTAATAGTTTATTTTTTTATTTGCTTTTACTTTAGAATATATTAATTATACTGACAATAACAGTTTATGATACATAGTATATATAGTATTAGAAATGATAATTTGCATATTCTCCTTTTCTGAAAAGTGCTTCTCTCATGGGTGTCCAGTCAGAAAAAAATCATTTACTTCGTTGGAAGAAATATCCTTCTGGGTTCAGTTCCAAGTGGGAAAGAAGACACTGGAAATACGGAGACTGTATGAAAAGATGGTTTAATGGTGGACAAGACCACATGCCTTGGAGCTCCTGAGAGAAAAGGGAAGAGATGCTGAGAGTCCCTTGGTTTTATGTCCTCTCTAAGCTTTGAGCTTCCTGGAGCACAGGAAGAGTATCCTGATTGGATGCTGTCAGGGGTCATAGATAGCTTTGTAGGTTGTATGTGTGCTAAGTTCAGGGGTGGGATGCTACTGATTCAGCCCAGTTCTATAGAATCTGTAGCTGCGAAGAGCTCTTGGTGGTGCAGGCCATACCCACCCAGTCACATAACCACCAAGCCATGCCCAGTCAGCAAGCCATGCCTACCCAGTCACATGACCACCAAGCCACACCCACAAATTAGGCCACACCCACAGAACTGGTTGTTAAGAGATTTGAATCCCACCCCTGCCCCCCCTTCACCCTGGAGCCGGGGGTGGGGCAGGGAGCTGCAGGAAGCTGCTTTAAAGACATGTTTCTCTTTTCTCATCCAGGGAAATATTCTGCCCTTTCAATATTTCCTAGAATATTTCATTCTTATAGGAGAGGGGTGGGTGCTAACTTTCTACAATTTACTTCTAGTCCATAATGAAAAAAAAGTCTGTGTTTTCACTATGAACAAACTGTAAAAGAGTCATAGAACCACAGTGTTTTGAAATTATTTTGAGAGTAGCTAGAACATCAACTGTCCAGATATTTGATGAGCCTTCTTGCTCAGACATGAAAAGAGATGATAATTCATTGTATGATTACAAGTACTAGTATGCTGGGAGACTATGATAGAATATAATCCATATTCCCAGGAGAGAAGGAGTGCATTCCAGAGGAGCAAGAGACTATTAGGTTTATATAGTTTGTGTAGGAGAGAGTTAAGAGGGCCCTCCCTGCAAATTCTCAGATAATATTTTTAATTGTGCAAATAGCCTGCTTCAGTTTCACAAAATGTCTGTCTATAACTGAAAAATAATAATAAAGAAAACTGCTTAAAAGAACCTCAGTCTGTCTCTTTTATTGTTTGGAGTCAGGCAGAAACTGAGAGAAATCTTTTCTACTAGACTATTCTGGGAATTCCCAATCAAATTCCAGATTGCATCAAGAAAAGGTTGCCCCCCAAACTGGCTGTGCCAATCTCTTTAGAAAGAACTTCATAGATTCCGTACTGTAATAAAGATACTGCAGTGAACATTAGAATCAGTGAGCACATGATTGAAAAGATCCATGCCATTCTTTTTGAAAATGTAAAATGAATCATGTAGATAATTAAGTTGTATCTGTGTTGAAGAGATGTATGAGCAAATGAAAATATGCAATTTATTTTAACAGGAGGCAGCCATTATTTCTCTGGAGAGGTCTAAAAATTATCCACAGCAGATTGACCTAAAAGCTTCTATAATGAGCATAAGGACTTTTTATATTGGTAAATATGTGAAACTAAAATAGTTGATGAGACTATTGAGTCACATCACTGAGGCACAAATTATACAAGTAATACCAGCATACCAGGAATATTTTTAGTATTATACCTGCCTCATGACACTGCAATCAAACTTCCACATTTTCCTATAGTTGTCAATGACATCATGTGTATGGAGCAGAACATTGCAACTCAAATTTTGTTATTTCCTCTCCTTCTCTCCCACTTGAAACACCTGTGGTTATACCTAATTTTGAAGCATGCTGATGAATTCTTACTTTTAATTGACACCATGTTATTTGTATAGAAGATCTGCTGGGGATGCTATTTATGTATACTTAATTCACAAACTTCTTGATATAATCCATTATGGATGATTTTTTCTTCCAAGAGAAATGCTGTAAGTGCATTCATAGAGCGAAAGCATGTATGCTGAGATAGATACAGGAAATTAGGTGCTCTGGTCCTCTCTTAGAGATGAAAGCCAGCTGGCTAACTCTGGGCCAGTCCCTTTTTCTCAGCTCAACAATTTGACAGGGTTATTTTTGGCAGGAAGAAACTATTATGATGTGTGCAGGCTTGAGTTGCCCAGTAATAAGGCTGGAATAAAAATCTAATAATACATTTAAAACATAAATAAAAATTAGCTTAATGATAACATATTCATTCTCAATTTTTCAAATTCCTACTATTTTAAGTTGTTCCCAAGTATATTTCTATTTTGATCCAACCTCTTCAATCTGGAATCCACACATACTGAATATATATTTTGAAAGATGATCATTGCAGTCATGGTATGAGGAAAACATTTTTTTCCCAGTCTGAACGGCTACAAGATAATTTCCTTTCCTGCCTGAGAACTATGAGGCCAAGGCTAGCTACTCTATTATGAATTCACTAGAATACATATAATTGTAATTTACAAATTTATTTCTGTGCCTGCCTGTTTGGTAGAGCAATTTTGCAAAGGCTAAATGCACATCTTACATCCCTTTTAACTTTCCCCAAACAGGATTAGTTTTTCCAATTTCTGAAGAAGCAGTCTTAAAGGCTTAAAATCTAAACCAACTTGCAAAAATAACATACATTTAAAGCCTGATCTGAAAATTCCAGTTCTGCCCTCTCTGGAAGCAATGGATGCTAGAGGCCTTGATCTGGTGCATATGACTGGGGAACCAGAAATGAGAGAGAACAGCAGGCTTAGTCTTTTCTCACAACCATGATAAGTATCACCATTTATTGAATTGTTTTACATGCTGACCATGGACCAAATAAAGTTTTAGGGTTTTTACCATAATCCGTATTTAGGAATAGGTTGCTTTATTCATTGGCTGCAGTCTAAGTTGGGATTTATGAAAATCTCACATTAAACATATGATCTGCAAAAAGGAGTTCAGTGCTGTTTTGCTTATCTAAAAAGAACCTCAGTAGGAAGGAGTGTATTTTAAAAGCTACAAGGCACAAAGGGTTTTTTATGAGCAAAGAGAAGGTTGGAAAGGAATCAGATGGCAGTTTAACCAAAGAGCAGCTCAGCATGGCAACGCAAACATCTGACGTGGCTTTCATCTCCATTTGAATTAGCAGGTACTTAAACAAGCATCACACTGTGTAGGAACCGACTCCTCTACGCACTGCTTTCCACTTATTTGCTTTGGCTGTTGGTTGTTAGAATTTCAGCAAAACCTCTCTGAATTTGTTTCATGAACAACAAAGGATGGTCTTTCTTTGGAAGAAATATTTTATCAAGTTGATAAAATGAATCTCTCCCCTTGACTCATTCTAATTTAATTTGGCAATAACTATCCCTGAACAAAGCAGGCAGATGTATGTCAGCCTAGAAATGCATGATAGGAATACAACCATACCTAAAGGGAAAAGGAACAAGATGGTAATTAGTCAGCTTCAACTTTGTTGAGTTCTCTGCTTTCCTGCTGTTTCTGTTACTTTTTGACAGTGTCTTGAATCTTGACTCCAGAAGCTGCTCCTTTTGACTGCTGAAGACAGGTGATTAATCTAACCAATCTTCTAGCGATTAATCTAACAAATCTTCTAACAATTAATCCAACAAATCTTCCAACACTGGTAAAGCTACAAAAAGCAACACAGCTACCAGAAGAAAACTTCAAAACAGGAGGTTGATGATCTATTGCTGAATAACAACATAAAAAGCAAGATTCCCCTCCCCCCGTTTCTTACCATTCATTAAACACATTTAATTTCCTTGCTCAAAGATGCAAAGACTATCAATAGACAGAGATATGGTGCAATGTCAAGTTGACATTATGAGGAATTAGAAGAAGATGATACAGGAAAAATTTGCTCTTATTTCTGAACTTGACTAAGTGGCAGACAGTTTTTTCTTAGAGTTCAGAAAGCAATTTCAATCTTTCAGCTACCAAAACTAGCTGACTTCTTCTAATGTAAGCATTATTTTTTGCAGCTTACATAGAAAAAATTGAGAATATATAAGTCAAAAATCAGTTTAGGAATGATCCGTTACATCTTGGATGACCAAATAATAATCACAGAGACAACGATCAGCAAAGAGCCCTTTTTATAACATAGAATGCCAAAATTAATCTTAGTATAATAAATTTGCCTGATAAATTTATCCTATGCCTAGAGGATCAAATTATTCTTAAAGTTCCTGATGACTCTAATCAATTTACTACTTCCTCCAACCTAAAAGAGTTTGTTACAAATAAACATTAAAATGCTTTTAATATAATAAAATGGAAGAACTGGAGAGTAGGCTTACCTTTTCAAACATACCATTTAATAACATCTTTGGCTTCCAAGTTCCTGACATTCAAACCGACTGCAATCCTATAATTCATCTTTAGAAGAGAATATTTTTCTGGCAGTTCCATATCATTACAGTCAATTTTTTAAAAGATTTAAGCTATTGTCCATGAATCCAAGATAGAACATGTTGCCACCTCAGATAAAAAAGCTGTGAGAACAAATAGTAATGATAGTGGGAGTCACAACATGCTTAATCAAACTAATTCATTATTACCAATAAGGAAGAAAGGAAGGAGGGAGGGAGGGAGGAGGAGGGAGGAAGAGATGGAGGGAGGGAGGAGAAAGAAAGAAAGAAAGAAAGAAAGAAAGAAAGAAAGAAAGAGACAAACCCAGCAGAGATAAACCAGAGATATTTAAACTCTTATAATTAGAGCAGCTGAGTATCACTACAAGATTCAGCAAGTAAAGTCTTCTTTAATCTCTGTAAGAATCACAATTCAATCTCTTAACTAGACCAGACCTGAGCATTTTATGGTACCTGAGTCCCTCGACCCTTTACTGTCCCTCAGTGGCCCTCATGAGGTCAATCAGAAATTAGAAATAAAATGTAAATAAACACGCAGTTGGGTCTGTCACTGCACAGTCCCTATACATTCTTTTAATCATCTGGTGGCCACAGGACACAAGGAATGCCCTTTTCTGTGCCTGTGCAGCACTCATCCCCCACCTATAACAGCCTGAGGAGTTGAGGTGATGGAAATTGAGGACACCAAATCAAGAAATGTTGGTCCCAGTTTCTCATGTGGCTCCTTGGGAAAATTAATTGCCTGCCCCTATTCTTAAGAAAATACCTTCCCACACACACTGAATCCTTTCCAAATGTATCAGACAAAATTTGTTACCAATTGTATAACAATCAGCAGAAATTTATAAATTCCCTGTCTAAGGCTAATCTTGAATCTAGCTACAAAATACAACCAGGTCTTATGATCCGTGAAGATGCAGATGTCTATATTCCTAATCAGCATTGCTGATCTTTAGATGATTATGGACAATCTTCTGGAGTTGGAGTTTGCTACCAACCATCAGCCTAGCAACCCCTCTTCTTTGCAGCTTTTCACAAAGATACTTTCTTTGTATTCACTTCTGACTCATCTCGCTTCTAGAAAGAAACACAAGAACCAAATGCCTGATAAGATTTTTTGTCATCTCCCCATTGACACTTCATCTTGATTTCAAGCTCCCTCAAATCTAACAGTTCTAGTACTTGGAGATTATTTCCTGGATTTGCCTTTTGAAGATGTGATCTCTTATTTCAAAAATGGGTATTTTTTTAAAAAAAAACTGATGTAAAATGCAATGGGAGAAGCTTGTGGACTGCAGTCTGATAGGAACTGATGCAGTTACAAACAGACCATTAGATTAATAACACCTCTGTTTATGCAAATGATGCAATAATCTTGTTTTTTACTCCAGCAGGCCCAAAGAGAGCAATAGTCTCTTCAGTTAAATATATACATAGTAACACACACACACACACACACTTTGGGGAACAAAATTTAAATTATGCATTCTCAAAGCCTGCAATTCCAATCCCATTGCTCTGGATTCTGAATGGACTTTTATGCCCTCCTATACCTTATATTTTATATAAATCATAGGAACTATGTAGTGCAAAGTATTCTGTAGCAGTTCTCTGAGATCTTGACAGGATTTTGTGATAAATTAAAGGGGGGGGAAGAACACTGCCAATTTTCTATCACTAAATGTTTGCTTCTTAATGAGAGAACTCTGGGAATTAAACAACAAACAAACAAATAGTTTTCATGTCCTGGAGATGTCAGAAAACTCTTGCTTTAGTAAAATTCAAGATATTCCATGGGTGTCCTGATAAATGTTATGTCTAATATCGGTAACTTTTATAAGATAGAAACAATACTGATAGAGGAGAATATTTGTAGCTCAAGATTGACAGGTGCTTGGTGCTCTTTGAGCTTGGTTGCTTTCTTGTAGATGTTTCATTACCAAACCAGGTAACATAATCAGCACTAGAACATAGAATAATAGAGTTGGAAGGGACCGTGGAGGTTTTCTACTCCAACCCCCTGCTCAAGTACTCTACTAGTGGGGATTGGGGTTTGCTTTCATTTTATATTCTAATGGCTTGCCCTGTCAATGCTGGTGCGAGTAGTCTTGGTGGTTCTTTGCTGGGTCACTCTTACCATCACTGACAGGGCAAGACACTAGAATATAAAATGGGAGCAATCCCTGGCCAGAAACAATTTTCAAAAATTTCATCTTGCTATTCTTGCTTTTTTTTTTTTAAGACAAATGAACTGAACTGGTATCTTCTGTATTCAATGGATGTGGACTAAGTAATAGCTTGTTTTGTATTTCTTTTTGTGATTTTTCTTTTCTGCTTTCATTCTTTCCTGGGAACATTCAGAATCTAAATGCCAAAATTAAACAGCAAAATTATCAACAAATATGTTTTTTTATTTAAAAGCAGAGATTTTGTATGTTTTTTCAACAAAAAGACCAGAATACTTCCCCAACCCCTCAATACACAGATAAGCAGGAATTAACACCAGTATAAATACCAGACCAATAATCAAGCAGTAAACAATATCTAATCAAGGGTTTACTAATTCAGATAAACAAACAGTAAACAACAGTCTAATCAAGGAACTACCAAGGAGAAAACAACACTTTTACTGTTAACAGGCCAACCCAGTTTATAAACAGATAGCAAACCCCATTCCCTTCTACCTCTGAAGATGTTAGCTAATTGAATAATAAAGCATCTTCAAGAAAAAGATCCAAGCTTAGAGGGCACAAGTGCTCCCCATTTCTAACACATATGGTGAATATTTTTGGATTAATGCATTCTCATTGAATTAAAATGGTACTTTCTCCTGATGTTCTTTGACTTTAAATTCTTGACAGTTTAAATGTGAAAGGTAACTTCATTTTTAACATTTAAGTCCAAAAACTGTTTAAATAGTTCTTTCTTCCAATATGAGGTAGACAGGTATGATCTTATTTAAACATTCAAATACGATTGACCTTCTGCTCCTTGATATTTGTCTTCTATTATCATCCATGGCTTGTTTTTTCTATTAATGCTCTCAATTTTAAAAGGTTGGTTTGATTTAACTTTGGTTTTTAAGGAAAACAAAGCCTGAGAAATCAAGAAATAAGATTATGTCATGTTTCAGTTTACTCACCAATGGTATAATTTAAAAACAATGAAATTGTGAAAGGCTTTAGCTTATTATTACCTAAGGTTTTAAAATGAAATTAAAAGAGTGCTTAATATAACAGCAGCACTTTAAACAGAAATGCTATTTGTCTAACTTATCCATATCAGAAAAAGTTTAGCTGGTGTTTGAAATTGCTTATGCTTCAGCGTTTTCTAACAGCCATTAATATCTAGACCATTTTATGGATTAAAAATATTCAAAAAATTATACACCCCAACTAATACTTAGAAATAATTAAGCACCACAATCTCATTCATGAACATATTTACTGTCATACAAATGCTATTTAATTGAGGATGAGGCCTAATATGTCAGTACCTCTAACAATGCAAGATGTGTAAGAATGACTTAGGACAGCATTATCAATGTCAGTCTGTGTTAAGAAAACTTTGGATTTATTTCTAAAGATAACAAATAGATGATAGACTACTAAGTTATGTCTGGATAGCGTTTTTCAGTATTAACTATAAATAAAGTATTCATCAAACATTATGTTCCATCTATATGTCAGACTTTTTGATACAAAAGTACTTTGATATCTCATCAGTTCTTCCCTGCATGAAAAAACAATTGTTTTATATTAACACTACTCATTGCAATTTCCAGGTTTATATAGTGATCTGTATGTCTTTGTAAATTCTGCTACAGCAGGGGGGTCAAGGATGCATTACACTCTGGCCACACCCATGCCCAGTTTAGCAAAGGGAAAAAAAGTCCTTATACATCACATGATGCTGCCTTGACAACGTGAGTTTGACAGCCCTGTGCTACAGAATCTTTCCAGTGGTGGCAATGACAGTGGGAGGGATGGGGGAGGATACTTTTGCATGTGTGTACTATTTGCACAAATGTATCTGCACTTGCCCCCTGGTTCTCGACAGGCCAGAGCCCAGGGGCTGGAAACCAGAGCATTTGACAGTTATCAAACTGGGAAAAGTAATTTCCCCCAATGAATGGTAAAACAGTTAGGTGAGGTCACACAATTTTTAAAACATTTTGCCCTCACTTTACCAAGGCAAGCCCACAGCGAGCATGGTAAAAAGGAAGAACAAAGCCAGAGCAAATTTTGAGAGCTCCTTCAAAACCAACTTATGAAACTGCTTATCCATGGGACAGGGAATCTGGTAATAAAAGAGATTTCTCTCTTCTTCACATGCAATCTCTTCCAGAGAGAAGAGGTGATCCCCAGAGACATTTGACCAACAATGTGGAGAACAAATGCTGGGCTATGGCTCTTTCTCATGATGTTCCTCAGCCAGTCAGATGCCTTTGGGATATCTAAAAGCAGGAGATGGAGACTCACCTTGCTTCTGCCCTTGACACAGTATCCACTATTCTCAACAAAATGTTAGGACTTGCTTGATGGTGAATTTTTCTAATCTGATTTTATAGCCATTCAAATTACTGACCATCTTATAATGATCTTGTGCTTAATTATATGTTTAGGAAATATATGTTTTAAACAACCTTCCAGTCAGCTTTATTTGATGATTTGATGATTTCTGGTTCTAATGTTTTGAAAGGGGAGCAAAAAAGTTTTTCCTGCTTCCCTTCTCCATAGCATCCATTGTTTTATGAGCCATGATTATATATTCCCTTAGTCACTTCTTCCCAAAAGTACAGATCCCAAACACTTTAGCTTTTTCTGGTAAGAACAGTACAGCAACCTCCTGTATTCTCTGTTAGGTTCCTCTGAGAAAATCTTGTAACGAATGACGAGCCATGCATCATCACAACCAATTAACAATTATTTTGACACTAAGTATAATTCAAAAACTTATTGTCTCAGACTCTGTTATTATTTATTAGAGAAATTATTCATTTATCCCAAAGGATACAGCTGTGTTTGCAATTTGGAGAGATTTATTGTTGAGAAACTTTTTCTCGTTTTAAGCTTTTAAACATTTATGAAAATCCTATAATATGTAAAATGACAATTAGTCATAGTCTTGATAGCACATCTTGTGAGACTAATGTCCAACTACTACATGTTTATTCTGTTCTAAACCCTAGCTGTGCTACAATCTACCCTGGGAGTTAGTTCATCAATATTCAGTTTCCTTCTGTTTACATTAGTACAAGGGACAAGCATCCAACTTGTTTATTTGTTTGTCTCTTTTAAAGATCCCATTTATAGCCTCTTTCTCTGTAGAACCAAATGGCCATGTTCAGGTGCTGCCCTTGTGTTGGGAAACAAGATTGCAACTGCTTGAAAAAACATATTTTAGAAAGGGTTTGTCTTATTTTCTGTTAACATATAGAGCTGACTTGTTGCAGTTTGGATTTCAATTAACTTCAAATCCATAGAATTCCTACCTTTCCTCTGATCATGTCCTCTGTGCCTGCTAAGCAAGGTGAAAATGTGTTATTGAGATTGTTCATCATTTGAAAAAGGTTGGGGAAGCAAGGACCATATGCTTCCACAACCATCACATGCTTACTTAATTCTCTGAACTCCCAAATTTCTTTCCTATAGACCAGGGGTGTCAAACTTGAGGCCCGTGGGCTGGATGTGTCATGAGGTGGCGTTGCCCACCCACATTTTAGTGAAGGGAGGAAAGTTGCGATACGTCATGTGATGACAATGTGTCATTGCAACTTTGACACCCCTGCTATAAACATAACACTGGACTTTTTAAATTCAGAGCAAATTCATTGGTTCCTCTGAGGAGAGCATTATGCAAAGCTTTGCCACTTGGTTCAATGCTTTATATCTTAATCTTTGAAAGGAGCTTGAATATATGCAACAACTAATCTACTTGCATGGTAAATTCATTTCAATGAGGGTGGAAATAAAGCCAGGAATTTGAAAAACAGTGGATAAGACAGAAAGATTAAGGAAAGCTTTTAGGTCCTTGCCTCCCATTACTCTACTGTATAGAAGTTTTAGTCTAGGTTTTGAAAATAAAAGTCTATACTTGCTTATAGGGAGAAAGGGAGAGGATTACAAATGCCAAATGCTACCTTAGTTATGCAATAGAACCAAAACAAAGATAGTGTGAGTGTTAATAATCACAGCACCACCAAAAATAACAACAAATCATGACTATATTTATTCTGAGATGGGGTAATATTCCAGGGATATTCTTATATTCCTAGAATATTTTTATAGACATGAACAAAACCGATCCAAAACTAACCCCAAAACAATGCAGCTTCTTCAAAAAATTAAATCAACCATTACATGAGCTTGATAAAAATAGTATTTAAGGACCAAAATCTAAAAATTAAGTATCATCTAAATACATCTTCTGATAAACTGATTATATGAATTTTTAAAGGAATAAGCATTGTACTTTTATGCAATGGCTACAAAACATATTTGCCCTACTAACAAACCTGCTTAGGAATTTATCCTAACCATGAATTTGAATCTGTGGCAACCCTTGTATACATACTTCTCTCCAAGGACCCCATGCTTATTTTTAAGCTTGGCAATTATGCAATTATGCAGTAACTGCATGAATTAGAATAAAAGTGGATTTTTTCACTCTACTCAATGTATACAAGACCTCTGTTGGTCTCAGTTCTAGAGACGAATCAGAGAAATTCTGCACAGTGCTTTAGTTGGGTTCCCATTTATACATACATAGGATAAAATGTACAACTTCTGGTTCTAACTAAAGCTCTTGATTTTTTTTATTTTGTTTGCGAGGAATATAGGAAAGAAATTAATCCACTAATACTCCCTATGGAGACTGGTGGGATATGCCATCACATCCCATCTAATTTAAAATTTAATTTCCTGTTTTAATTTCATTTTAAATGGAAAAGAATAAGGGAGAATCCACATAAGAATCTCAGGGGAACCCAGAACTCAGATTTAAAACTGACCTCTGCTTTAAAGCTGCAAATGGAGCTGTTTGGTTCATGGGAGAAAAAAAATAGATACAAAAATGTAACCTTTAGCAACCTTTTTATAACGAACAAGCAAAACACAACAGAGGATATAAACTTCCATCAAATGAGATATTACAAAACAGAGCTTGGAATTACTCAGGTATGGGATTTGAATATATATTTTAAATATTATTAATTTTAACAAAGGAATGATGGAGTCTTCAATTCCACTTTCAATTAAAAATAATCTTCTGTTTCAAACCAGTAAAGTTATATTCAGTTAATGCAGGTGAATGAGGCAGTATTAACCACCTGTTCCATAGCTTATGGTTTCTATTTTGAGCTCTTTGTTTAAGCATTTTTGTAATATGGCCCAATGCCTATTATTAATTTAACCATTCTTCATTATCCTTTCTTTTCTATTTTCTTCTGGAAGTAATTTTGTATTGAACTCCTCGTACTCTGAAGGGGTTTGAAATATCATTTGTTAATTATTTATCTCTTTTTTTAATGCTCCTTTCCCAAATGAGATTCATTAGACTGAGATTTCCAAATGAGATTCATTAGACTGAAGTTTTCTCACAGATTATCACCAAAAGAAAAGTTGCAACTTTTCTCAGTTCTTCTTTCAAACCACAATATGTAGCAAGGAGAAATATACTATAGATGCTAAAACTTGCACTATTACTTTTTATTTTTAAATGAGTTCATTTCCAAATGCAGACATTATTTTCAAAAGGCTGTGACTTGGTTGCAAAAAATAACAAACGTGTTCTTAGTTTTAGGGCTCTTTTATTGATTTTTTGGTTTTGAAGCCCAGGGAGGAATTGGATTTCAAGCTCCTTGGCCAAAGACAAATTAAAAGATTGGTCACTGGGATGGAGTGATGTCTATAATTATACTTTTCAGAGAGAAAGGAAGCCATTATGTCAATCAATAGTGACACTCTTGAACAATTGAATGTATAATTGCACATCCATTAGTGTCCCTTGGTTATGGAAATAAAAAAGTTCTTCCACTTTTGTATCTATATATAAGATATTTCCTTCTAAGCTAACTTCTTGAAAATTCAATCGCTGGAGGACATGCTCTGTGTCCATTATTTCCCAGTTTGACATATTGAGATATTGTATTGGCTTTTAAAACCTTTTGTGTAGCTAATTACTTATAGCTATTATGTTATCATTCTAGAATTAAACTTATATCACAGTTCAGCCTGTTTCTATAACAACTTATTTCAAGGGCATCAGCAGTTAATATGTATTAGCAACATAGAGCAACCTTCTGCCTAAATTATATATGGATTGCCTGCTTCTGAACTAAGCTTCTAGATTTTCTTTCTTTTTCTTGGCAAATGTAATAGTTCATTTAAATATTTCATGCAAAGGATCAGATCTGAAGTTCTTGATAGCTTTTTATGATGTGTAAGGGACGTTCACACAGAAACTACAAGCAACTCCTTAAAACAACTTTATCTTTTACTAAGATATTATGGTTGTCCTTTACAACTATCACACAATTCTGAGAAAAGACAGATATGATTCAAGGAGATGATAAAGAAATGATAACCGGTGCAAAGCATGTGCCATACACTGTAAGCTCTATCACACTTTTTATTCTTTCAGCCCAAACTGTTCCATAATCTTAAACTCTACAAACACTTTTGGGAATTGGCATATATTTCTGATATACCAATCATCTTTCTGCTAGCTGATTTCCACTCCATGTTCCTTGATCTGGTGTTAGTGTTACCATGTGTAATAATGTTGGGGGACTTTCAATTCCCATGCCTTGGCATCTGAGACTGGGAAACAATGCCAAAGATGCCACTGGAGGAGGTCCAAAAATGAACCTTATTAAGCATAGGTACAAGCCTGTTCAAGCCACTACTGTGGTGGTAAAGGAGATGAAACGTATTTTCTTCTTATAGTATCAGTGGACTGTTAGCTAAAGTCCTTGAATAGAGTAGAAAACCTCTTGCTTGGCGCGTGTGATTAATTTGCACAAGATTTTGCAACAAGACCATTCAGTTTGCCAAGGTTTACATTATCTTGACCTTTTCCCACCCAGATTAATGGGACGTATCTGGCTTTGGTCACACCAGTTTATAACATTTGAGGAGATCTCCATATTGGTCCTACATGATACTTTTGATAGCATGTTTGGGATTGCCTAGAAGGGTTAGGGGTACTTAACATAGTTCCATGTCTACTATAGTGGTGATTCCAATCTTTGATAGTGGAGATGTGGTTCAGCTGCCAGGAAAAGCCCTGTTCTGCTGTTATTTAATAGCTTTATGAAACTATTAGTTGTTTAATCTGTTTTTTAATGCTTTAGAGGATTTAATTGTATTTCAGTATTTTGGAAGTTGTTAAAAGATTCGGTGACCTATCAACTTTGTAAATAAGTAAATAACCTTAAGTCTATATAAAGTTGTTTATAGTGACATTTGTGATGACTAATTATGATTGGAAGTTATAATTTGCAATAATTATACATCAGTATAACAGTTCTCTGTGACTGTCAAAAAACCATTTCTGTTTCAGGAAAAGTTTCAATATGCATATGCCACAGAATCATTTCTACGGTAGCTGCGTTTGGATGTAATTATGTTAATCATGGAAATATTGTTCTTTTGGTTCTTTTCCAGATTATCTTATTTATTAGTGTGTGCTATGCACAGATAAATTGTACATAATAGTTCATTGTTTGGCTTTAATGAAATTGGAATTCTCATCTAAATCTGTCTTGGGTCAAAGACAGCAGTGCAGTTATTGTCATCAAATGATGCCCCATTAATGTGCTTCATGCATAGAGGGGTCTCCTAGATAACCTTAGTACTCTCCAGTGGCAGCATATGGCTGGTGTTTTCTTGGGGGCATATAGAAATACTTAATATGAGTCATTTTTAATCATCAAAGGAAATGTCATTAAAAGTTTCATAATGGAGTAGAGCTAAGGAATAATGGGAGTAGGTTATTTACAAGTCAAGTCAGGAAAAAGTAAAAGCAATAAGTGCACAGCAGAACAAGTGCAGATGGTATTGTGATGTTCTTAGCAAGAATGGATAATTTGCTCAGGGTAAGAAATTTCTTTCTTATTCAACTGTTTGATACAAATAATATGCAAAGGCTAGCAAGGCACAATTCCACTCATGGATGTTCCAAAATGTGTAATTCTAACTGTAAAAATGGGGGAGGAGGAAACTAAGCTAATCAAAAGCATTAACATATATGAAAATACAGAGACTGAAGATAATATCTCCTCTATAAGTAGTATTCAAACTATAATCCCTTCAATGAATCTATTATACAATATTTGCAGTACTAGCAGTCTATACCCAGCATCCCAAGGAAGTTTGTGGAATGCTACCCTGAAAAGGATCTCTTATCTAAACAAAGAAATTGGTCAGACCCAAACTATTGAATTAGTAACTATTAAGGAGCAGTTAAAATGTTATCCATTTATTTATTTGGCTATTCACTACAGAAACTTCTGGACATATGTCTTCTGCTCTATCTTACTTGCCATATTACAATAGGAAAACTATGACTGAAAATGTGCCACAATTCTCAATTGACAAATATGGTACATTACAGCCAAGGGTGGGATTCTACCCGTTCACACCTATTGTCTAGAACCGGTTGTTGACATTCTAAGCAGTTCCGAGAACCGGTTGTTAGAAGAAATTACCAGCCTAATCCTGTAAGGAAGGCAGGAAGGAAACATTATGGTGTTGCTTACAGAAACTGCCTGTTAACCCTTATTACATTCTTGGCAGGACTAGACTTCCTGTCTCAGGAACTAATCTGGAGTTTTTTTTTCTCTCCTTTCCTGGTACTTTGCTTGTGTGGAGTGGCCATTCAAAGTTACAATGGCACTGAGAAAAGTGACTTATGACCCTTTTTCACACTTACAACTGTTGCAGCATCCCCAGAGTCATGAGAGGCCAGGCGAGGAGATGCATGCCTCGATGTGAATGATATTGAGTTGGCCACGCCCAGCCGATAACATGACCACCAAGCCACGTCCACCAACTAAGCCACGCCCACAGAACCGGTTGTTAAAAAATTTGAATCCCACCCCTGATTACAGCCTTTCCTAACCTGGTGTGCTTGCTCATAATTCCCATCCTGCTGTTGAAATATTCCCTTCTATTTGCAGATGGGGGAGGGGAAACTCAGCGGCGCTGTAACTTGGCAGTTAAGACACTGGACTTGTTGGCCAGAAAGTCAGCAGCCCAGGTTTAAGAACTGAACGCCACACAATGGGATGAGCTCCCATCCTTGTCCCAGCTCCTGCCAACCTAGAAGTTCAAAAGTTTGCAAATGCAAGTAGATAATATTTTGGTGGGTAGGTTACAGTGCTCCATGATGTCATGCTCGCCGTATGACCATGGAAATGTCTTTGGACAGTGATGGTTCAATGGCTTTGAAATGGAGACCAGCACCAGTTCCTATAGTGGATGAAGTGGACAGGATCATGCGGAGGCTGTCTTCCACCACGTATTTATTGGACCCGTGTCCTTCCTGGTTGGTTTATGCCTCCAGGGATGTTACACGTGGTTGGCTCCAGGCAGTTGTCAACGCTTCTCTGAGTGAGGGGGTTTTCCCCGCTGCCTTGAAAGAGGCAGTGGTGAGACCCCTCCTCAAGAAGCCTGCCCTGGACCCAACCATTTTGAATAACTATCGTCCTGTCTCCAACCTTCGCTTCTTAGCGAAGGTTGTCGAGAGTGTGGTGGTTCAGCAGTTTCCGCTGTTCCTGGAGGAAACTGATTATCTCGACCTGTACCAATCGGGCTTCAGGCCCGGGCACAGCACCGAGACAGCATTGGTCACACTGATGGATGATCTTTGGAGGGCTTGGGACAGGGGTTTTTCCTCTGTCCTGGTCCTTTTAGATCTCTCAGCAGCTTTCAATACCATTGACCATGGTATCCTTCTGCAGCGGCTCTGGGGGTTGGGAGTGGGGGGCACCGTTTTATGGTGCTTCTCCTCTTACCTTTCGGACCGCTCGCAGTCGGTGTTGGCAGGGGAGCAGAGGTCATCCCCGAGGCCCCTCACTTGTGGGGTGCCTCAGGGGTCGGTTCTCTCACCTCTCCTGTTTAATATCTACATGAAACCGCTGGGTGAGATCATCCGTGGTTTTGGGGTGAGGTATCATCAATATGCAGATGATACCCAGCTTTATATCTCCACCCCAGACCGGATCAGTGATGCTCTCTCGGTGATGTCCCGGTGCCTGGAGGTGGTGCAGGCCTGGATGGGGAGTAACAGGCTCTGACTCAATCCGGCCAAGACCGAGTGGCTGTTCTTACCAGCATCTCGGTGTTCAGTGGAAGTGCCATCTTTGGTCATGGGGGGGAGGTGTTACCCCCCGTGGATAGGGCGAGGAATCTGGGCGTCCTCCTGGATACACAGCTCAATCTGGAGGAGCAAGTGGGGGCTGTGGCCAGGGGGGCTTTTGCCCAGGTTCGGCTGGTTTGCCAGCTTCGCCCTTATCTGAACCGAGATGCCCTTCGAACAGTCACTCATGCACTCATCACTTCCAGAATCGACTACTGCAATGCTCTCTACTTGGGGCTACCCTTGCGGATCACTCAGAGGTTGCAGCTGGTGCAGAACACGGCCGCACGGGCAGTGATGGGGGTATCCCCATATTCCCATGTTACACCTCTCCTGCGCGACTTGCACTGGTTGCCGGTTGCCTTATGGGTCTCCTTCAAGGTGTTAGTAACAACTTATAAAGCCCTAAATGGCTTGGGTCCAGGGTACTTGCAGGAACGCCTCCTGCCAGCATCACATTCCGATCACCCCATGTGCTCCCACAGGAGGGGCCTCCTGGGAATACCATCAGTTAGGCATTGTCGGCTGGCAGTTCTCAGGGCTAGGGCCTTTTCTGTGGGGGCACCCACCCTATGGAATCAGCTCCCTGTGGATCTTCGTTTGGCCCCTTTTTGAAGACTTGGTTGTTTCAGCAGGCCGGCCTGGATTGACCCGGGGGTGGGTTGTTTTATTGTCTTATTGTAATTTTAAATTGTTTTTTAATGTTTTTAGTAATCTTAGACTTGTTTTGTTTAATATTGTTTTATTGTAAATATTCCTCTTTTTTATATGTTCGATGCCCTGAGTCCTTAGGGAGAAGGGCGGCATACAAGTCTAAATAAATAAATAAATAAATAAATAAATAAATAAATAAATAAATAACAGCTAGTGGAATAAAATCCACAGGGACTCCTTTACTCTTACCTTTGCATTTATTTGCAGATAATGTTCATGGTAACAGTTATAAACCAATATCTGTGGACAACCCATCTAGGTAGCCATGGCTGTAGTAATTTCTACAATAAGCAGCAGATATGGACAACATAAGGGAAATTACATCTTCAGATTCAATCTAGAAGTGGAAAAATAATGAAGCTGCCTTATTTTTAGCCTAAGCATTTCTTTTCTTCGAAACAAATACATGAGAAATTATGAGGCAGAGTTTATAACTGGCTGCTTTAAGAATAGACAGAGCTATTTGATTTTATTGCTTTTTAATAGTTATAAATCCATTTCTTCTCTTAGAAAATGGCACACTGAATATTGTGCACATTATTTTTCCCTTTAAAAAAACAGAACACATTTTCTTAGCATTCCTTGGGCCCATCTTCAAGAGATAAGCTTATCAGAGTTGACATTTGCCAATGTTCTGTTATATGCCAGACAATATTTTATGTAGCCTGCCCTTACTGGGAGTTAGGAATCTGCTCAGATCATATGAATCATTGGGAACTAGCAAGTGCAAGAAATGAGTCACCTATCATATTAATTTTATCTGTCTGCAGTGAATTCCAGAATATGTGACTATACTGCACAATCTCATTTGCATTTTTCTGTTTAGATGAAAGAAAGCCTCATTTTAAATTTGATTTTATTCTTAGTATAAAGTACCAAGTTTGTTGAAAAACAGAACATCCATAAAAATGGAAATGTATGGTCTGACAAATAATTTTTAAAAAAGAGACAATGTTTAACATAATGTAGCTATAATCACATGAACCTGCATACACATATGGGCCAGTAAACCTAATCTAAATAATTGTTTAAGAAATGACAGATGTAGAACAAATTTTATATCAGATAGAGCTAGTATCAAAAGTAGATTGACAACTGACAGGCGAATCATTAGATTTAGAAATGGATGCTTCACTGGATCTACAAAAGAAACTGACTGATATTTTAAAATGTAAAAGAAAAATGCAAATTAAAAATAGAGTGAAACCCAGACAATTATTTCTAATTGGATTTATAAAAGAGGCCTGTTAAAACTTTGAAGAACTCTGACCAATGAACCAAATGTTAGAAGTAAAAGAAAGGAATATAAAGTTGGTTTGTTGGATCAAGATTTAAACAAGATATCTTGTTGCTTCTGACAACCCTTTATGGACTTTTCTGCTGACACCAGGATTGAAAAGACTGTTTTCTATGAGACGAGATGGGTATGGGAAGAAGAGATAATTATCTGAAACCTTGAAAGGAATGAAGTATCATAAATTTGTTTAAACCTATTGCAATGAAGGTTGGAAAATACTTCTTTATATATTTCTTTTCTCTTTCTGTATTATATTCTTAATTTTTCTTCTTTCCTTTTTTATTTTTCCTATACATTTTCCTGTTGTTTTTAACGTTAGTTTGTATTATATTTTAGTAATGTAATCAAAATTATTAATAAAAATGTGTTTGTGTGTGGGTATAATTTTAACTGTTACAAGTCCATCAACTTGCTATTTGATCAATTAATGTTCCATTAAATAGGATTTATTTCAATATTTATTTTGAAATACATTTATTTATTTCTTATAATTTTTATTTTTCCATTGAAGAAAGTTAGCACCCACCCCTCCCCCAAAAGAATGAAATATTCTAGGAAATATTTAGAAGGCAGAATACTTTCCCTAAAAGAGAAATAAAAATCTTAAAGGAAACAGAAACTCAGCTCCCTGCCCCCAGCAAGATATTTTGATGCCAGCTTATCTATAAGACAAAAGACCTTCACTCTCCAGGACATTAGAATTATCTATCAGCAGAGTTCACCATATGGCACAACTAAGCCTCTTCATTACATCACCCAGCAAGGTTCCACCAAACTTGATTCAGACAAACATGACTCCACATGGGAGTCTAACTGCAACCAATGGAACACCTTCCTTGCCACAGCAACAGGAAGCTCAAGTTCAAAGCCCAAGAGAAGGTATAAATAATACTCATTCTCCACTCCATGTGTTTTCCATGTGTTCAGAATCACATGTCCTTGGTGGTTCTGCTTCACCAGTAAACCATCCTTCCAAGCAGCCTCCATGTTTCAGTGTCTTTCTCCCCACATGGAACTGAACCCAGATGGACATTTCTTCCAACACAAGGCAGTTTACAGGCTACCTCAGCAAAAATGTTATCCATTTCTGATGTCATGGTGATAGCCAACAACCAGAAAATTATCTAATAGCTAAACTTACTGCCCTTGTGGTTGAATGATTGAGGTACTGATTAGTTTTCACCAATTATAGTATTGCATTTAAATACTGTCTCCCTCCCTCTCTCCCTGTCCCCCTCTCTGTCTCTCTCTGTCTCAGTATAGATTGAGAAATTGAAAAGTATTCAATGCTCTCCTGGAGTGGCATGGTAGATTATGGTCTACAGTCTTCAATGAAAAGAAAGTGGATCAATTTGGGATGATGATGATGATGATGATGATGATGATGATGATGATGATGATGAAGAAGAATTAATATGAGACCTTTAATTCTTCACTTTAAGCCTAGTTGAGTTTGAATTGATGAGCTTTAAATCTTGAATTAATTTAGTGGGTTAGTTAATGGAATCATTCATAACTATCTCAAATAATATTCAAATA
Organism: Naja naja; assembly: GCA_009733165.1. Classification (NCBI taxonomy): domain Eukaryota; kingdom Metazoa; phylum Chordata; class Lepidosauria; order Squamata; family Elapidae; genus Naja; species Naja naja. The sequence goes on along the minus strand of CM019151.1, from coordinate 152,710,997 downwards.
CATTTTAACATATAATCCAACAATTGGATAGTTTTATAATAAATTACTAAACTCACCAATTATTCTCATAAACAACAGTTTTTTTCGAAGAGTAATGTCAGTATTCAGGTTTTTTTTAAATCACATTTTTGCTGAGATTTTATTGTAGTAAATACTTATTTTCAAGTGCTGATTTTTAGAGCAATGATCTCCCCAGAGCCACTGTGTTTGCTCTTAGGAAAAGTGATTTTACAAGGAGGAGGAAATAACAATATCCCAAACAGAAACATATTTTAAAATGTTATTAGAAATCATTTAAACAGTTTTTCCCCTACTGGCCTGGCACATGACTGCCATATGTTTCCCATATTGTTTTTATGTTATTCTTTCCTAAAGTAATACCTCAAGTTCTGGGTTTTTAAATTATATTTAGTAAAATTTCTCAGTCACCTGCCAAAACAGAAAAGTGCAAGAAGAGAAAAAGAAAATCAAAGTTAAGAAATATATAGATTACTTCCAACCTTCTTTTCAACAAATAATTGCACTCTTATTATCTCTCCTCCCCCTTAAAGTATTTTACAACTCCCTTCACCCCTTCATTTTGTCCTCATCATTTTTAGTCTTCATATCCATAAATCAACAATTCATTTTTTATTATTTCAGTACAGATATATATAAAGCTTCTGGTCTTTCAAAAATGTTTTTCTGTGTGTGTGTTTGTTCTCTGACCAAACTAGTCAGTTTTGCCATTTCTGCAGATTCTGATATTTTTACAATCAATTCCTCCACTGTGGGAATTTCATTATTCTTCCACAAGCCTCACCTTCTGAAAATATTTCAGTACACTATTTCTCTTGATCTATCTCTATCTCTCTGTTTGTTACATTAGGAAAGTGGGGAGGGGGCATAGTTACATTAAATAAAAAGAAAGTTCCAAAATATCCATACAATAAAGCAAGAATTTTAAACTATCCAACAACCTAACCTTGACATATTCATAGATGCCTTGCATATTTGCATACATATATTTATATTTTACTGTTGTTTTGCACTTCTGGTTCGATGCTAACTGCATTTCGTTGCCTGTATCCATGGCAATGATAATAAAGTTGAATCTAATCTAATCTAATCTAACCATTACACAACTCCATGTTCTCCATTAATCACACATTTTTGAAGATTTTATGCCTGTTACTTACTGCACCTTACTAAATCTTTTGATCAGAAATGAAAGATTTAATCTTGTTACTTTTAAAAGAAAATAAGAATCCTAAGCAAGATGGAGTTCCATCATGTTTTTCATAGTGATGATGAATGTGCTGAAGAAGATGGTGATTTGTTTCTGTAAAGACAGAAAAAGAAATGGAAGAGTGGCTGGAATATAGAAAGTACAGAAGAAAATCATACTTTGTCAGGAGATTTTGGCTGATACTGGCCATTATTTTACTGTTAAAGTGGTTTTAAAAGAGCCTTGGTGGTGCAGGCTGTTAAACACCTAGCACTTAGTTCCAGCTGTCTGCAATTAGTGCAGGCTCGAATCCCACCAGGCTCAAGGTTGACTCAGCCTTCTATCCTCCCAGGGTAGGTAAATTGAGGACCCAAGATTGTTGGGGGCAATAAGATGACTTTGTAAAAATGCCGCTTGGGGGGGCCCAAAAGCCCCAGTAATAAGCAGGCATATACAATAGAATGAAGGCTATTGCTGAGCACATTGGGTTGTGCTCCAAAAGATTGTAAGCCACCCTGAGTTTCCGGAGAAGGGCAGCATATAAATACGAATTTTAAAAAAAGGATTCCATGGTTTATTCCCATCCATCAAAATGCAGTGCTGATATTTTTGCAGCTCTTCAACTCATTTAGCAGCTCACAGAAATTGCAGCTCCTCGTGAGATCTGCCAGTAGAATATACATTTATTAGTAAAGCAACAGAAGCAGAAGATTAAGCAGCCTGCAGTCCATTATTATAGTACACAGCAGCAGCTGCTGCTCACTCATTTAAACCAAGCTATCCAGAGAGGCTCTGAAATATACATTATCTGTGCCAGAGAGTTTGGCTCTTTGTTCTCTGCTTCATCTTCAATATTTTGAATGATGCCTATAGATAGTGTTAAGTTTGCATGAAGAGACAGACGCAGAGTGCTTCAAGCTCTTTGTTTATTAGTGACTACAGCTCAGAACGAACCCACTTTGGCTGAGCTGCGGCTGCTACTTATAGCCAGCAGCCGCAGTTGCCAGCCAATCAGAGTGCAGGGTTTTCCCGCACTTTTTAAACCAATCATTTCTTACATTTTACAAGAACAGTTCAAACTAAACCAATGACTTTAAACCTGCATACATAACAGATAGTTCTATGGTTTAACTTTGCCAACCTTTGTTTGGCATCTACTTCACAGATCACCACTAATAACCAAAGTAGATGTAATTTGACTCTATTTCTATTTTCTATTTTATTTATTTATTTATTTATTTATTTATTTATTTATTTATTTATTTGACTTATATGCCGCCTCTCTCAAAAGGACTCGGGCTCACTAAAATACAATAAATAAATTAGTTAAAAAAATATTAAACAAGTTAAAGCCGAATTAAAAATTAAAACCCATGGTTAAGATAGAACCAACCCCATTTATAATACTTCCAACTTTCAGAAAAATGCTTTCAAAAAGCACTTTTCTGAAAGTTTTTCTAGCCTGAAAACATTAATATTAATCTAATATCAAAGATATATATGATTGGTCAATGAATTGTTTTCATACCTAGTGCTCACAGGTTTTATTAATGTAATTAATATTACATTAATGTAATGTAAAAGATTAAAAAGCACCTAAATGATAGTGGACATTGAAAGACCAATCACAGTAGTTATTGTGCACTTTATTCACAAACCACTTTATCGTTATATTTATTTGAGAAAAAGGAAGCAGAAAATAAAGGATTCTCATCTTCCTGCCTGCAAGCACAGTAAAGATTTACTTTCTGAGTCCATTATAGAAATATGGTATCTATATGAGCCGTGCTGCATATTGCATTTCTAATACTCAATACAGTACTTGGAGGACTGAACAAAGAAGCTCTAAATTTTTGAACTGAAGTGCAGAGGCAAACAGTTTCAGTCAAATGACATGCATAAGAAAATAAGATGCATAGTTGGCCTATTCATATATTATGATAAGATTTGAGAGGATAATTTGTTAAGCTGTGTCAGGACCAGACTGCCAAAAATTCACTTTTTAAGCATACAACAAAATGACACATCTATGTTACTTATTCTGGTTCAAAAACACATACTTTACTCCAGTAGAAATGTTTTCCATTATCATTACTAAGCATAGCTGTGCAGTGCACATGTCTTTAAATCAAATGTATTTTCTTCCAAAGCCCTATTAGGACATCAATTAACAGAATAACAGAGTTGGAACGAATCTTATAGGTGTTTTGTCCAACCCCTTCCTCAAGCAAGAAACTCTATACCATTTCAGACAATGAGTATCCAATCTCTTCTTAAAATCTGCCAATGAATCCTGTATCTCGTTGCTTTACAAAACAATTGTGCTTTGATTTATTATCATGCCAGCTTTGTGGTTTCCCACATAGTTCCTTACTGAGTAGCAAAAGTAGTCCATAAAGTATTAGAAAAATATGCTTCTGACAAGACCAAATAAAAATGGAAACTGAACCATTTCTCACTCTTTCCATCCCTCTGTTCCACACCCACACATGGACATGTGTGTGTGCATGCATGCATGTGCACGCACACAGACACACACACATAGCAGATAAGTGGCACTAAAATTCTAAGGAACAATCTAATACAGCTGTGTATAGAAATCCTTCCTGAGCTATGATTACACTGAAATGACAAAACGTGTGTTGTAAATTCACAGTGCAAGCTCTGCCTTTTGGTACATTTGTGATATCATGTACAAATCTGTAAGAAGTAGCGTTTGTGTCAGATCATTGCAAACATTTGTCATTTGTGGCAGCTTTGGAAGCCATATTAGCACCGGACACTTCCACACTGCCACATTCTTGAGCCTGGGAAAATGGGAGAGGGGAATTTCTTGGAGTGTATGTGGTTAGACATAATAGCATTTTTCTTCTAAGTCAAGGTCATGTTATTTCTGCACCTGGTGGAGAGGACGTCTCAAGTTGGGATGGATGGTGATTGGGGCATGTGATGCAATGATGGGTGCAGGGGATGGATTTGTAATTTTTTACTTATTGCAAGGAAACCTGGAACTTTCAGATTCAGGATTTCCCAGAAGCGCCAGTTTACTACTCAAATAAAAATTACTTTGGAGACGATGTCTGTCTCTGAGTTATTTGTTGGAGTGGAGGTTTTCTGGAGGTCTCTTCTATGACCTCCTATGCAACCTTTCCCAGCTAGTCACATATAAATGTGTGGAGACTCTTCAAATTTCTCTTTCCCAACAGTGTTTCATCTGCAAGAGAATTAAAGCTGAGATTTTGCAATGCAGATGGTGTTCTCTGTATCGTATGAATACAAAACACTGGGTAATTTAATCACCAGGTTAAATGAAATACATTAAGCCTAACAAAACACTGGTAATTTAATCACTAGGTTAAATGAAACACATTAAGCCTAGTTTGTGACTATATTATTTTATAAGTGTTGTTCTTGTGTTTAAAAGTGGGCTAAAATCAGGTTGGAATATCATGGAGAACTTAGAAGGCATATTATTTAGAGGCTAGGCAAAACTGTTAAAGAGATCCTAAATTTACTGCCATTTAATGAACAAGAAACTCTATCTACAGCCTCCCCAATCAGAGTTCATTATAGGAACCAATTGAAGACCCATAAAATTATAGCCTTACATTACAGTATTTCCAATCTGAAGAGAAAACAGGGCTCACACAGAAGATTATGTTGTCCTTGAAAGGTAAGCATAGAGATAAAATAAAATCACTTGCTATACAGTAAGTGCTGAACCAGTAATACATAGGCTAACAGTGGTCAAAGTAAACACCAAAGATTAATTTGATATACATGAAACATCATGCCATCCTTCTTGTTTTCCTTTTTACGTTGCCAAAGAAACAAAGGAGGTTAAGCTCTTCATTTCCTGAGTTGCTTTTCCTCTTGCTACTTTTTATTTATGAAGCCCCAGCACTGCAGGGCTTAGTGTGAGTCAGGGCTGATCTAACCAGTGACTCATAGCTATGGCCTGTTTTTCTGATTGAATTTGAACATCCCACCTACTCTCTATGTCTGACATATTTGCTGCAAGACTCAGAAGGATCAGTGCTGAGCTGAATCCCCACAGATTTCTATATTGATGAATCTATTCAGGATCTCTAAACATCACTCTGGGCTTTTAGATACCCCTAAGTCAAGCATGCCTACCATATGCAGGTCTCATTGAAATCCATTAGACATTCTACTGAGTTCTTTCCAACTCCATGAACAAAATGTGGTAATGTTCCTGAAAAATATCAATCTTGTTTCAGGTTCACTTCCCTCATCTGCATAATCAGTAGCCTATTGTCCTCTTACTGATTTTTTTAAGTTTATGGCTCCAGCAAAAACCACCAATGTGAGCAAATAACTATCATGTTAATGTTGCAATAATATCTGAGCTAAATGTTAAAACATTATAAGAAGGACAATGGGGAAAGTCAGCATGTGGCTATTATCTTGACCTCTGTTTCCTGCAGTACATTTTTATTATCTCATTAAGTATAGTATGTTCAAATAAAATCTGCTTGATATCCAGCTCAGAAGACTACTCCAAACACGGCCTCTTTCAAGTATTTTTGAATATCCTTAGAAAAATGTTTTACCAATTTGCTGGTATATCTCCATCAGTGAATAATGCTGTTTTATTTCAGAAGAATGAACCAAAAGTTTTTTGTGACATCAGCTGGGCATGTATTAATGTCAGCAAAAAGAAAGATAAGGGATAAAAAGCAAAAAGAGCTTTTTCAATTTACATTTTACTGAGGGATAGACATAAAAGCAAGGAATAAAAGCATGCTAATTAGCAATCAAACACAGAAATAAAGGAGACAAGATGAAAAGACTCCTGGGATTAGAATATAACAATTAAAGAGTGTAATTCATTCAAAAGAATACAAACAATAAACATGAAGGAGAAGCTGCAGTTTATATTATTAAAAAAAATATCCATATTGTTGGAAGTTACAATTCACCCTCTCCTAGGAAAAGATTAGAAATTTTAAAACATTAGAAGAGGAAGGAAAATTCCCCTAAAAGATAGGAGAGGTGAAAACACAAGCAGGGTGAGCTCCATTAGGGTCCACCTTTGCATGAGATACAGAAAAAGCCTACAAATTAGCTAAGATCTTTTCCCACAGAAATCAAATAGATGGCAAGCTATAAAACTTGTGAAAAGCAAACCAAAAGGCATAACAGGAAACTCAGGATATTGCAACCTAATGCAACAAGCAGCTACAAAGTGAGCAAGCGGCTACTATAAAACAATTACTCCTACCAAGATCCCAGGAAGAGATCCCAATCTCAAGAGACAGGAACTCATCACACACACACAAATCAAAGACTTCAAGGGTTCACACTTACAAAATCAAAGGAGCTGAAGGGTATAAGAAAGGGGTTTCTCTACTCACAAGATTAGATTAATCTCAGGAATGCTGTAGGACTTCTTCTTACTTGCCTTCCTATTAATAAACTGATTCTGACTTCCAAGGCAGCTGACCAATCATTTTGCAGTAAAATCTCCCAGCCGGGAAATTTGAATCCAAAAAGGACAAGGCTTCTTAAAGGGCAAGGCTTCCTTTTCCTTTCCACAATTCTTCTCAAAAGTCCAAATGAATGGACTTGAAAATACTGCCGAAAACTTCTACATTAAAATAAACTGACAAAAAATAAGAACAACGCTCTTGTTCTAATATGCTTGTCCACCCAACCAATGAGAAGATGTAGGTGTGGAGGTCTTCAGAAATGAACTTCAGAACTTTCCAATTAACAATGAAGCCATGCTAATGGAGACATAAATTCTTTGGTAATGGACACTTAAATTCTTTTGAAACCTGTTGGGAGAGCCTTCCAAAAAAGTCCTGATTCTCTTGGAGGAAAAGACAAGATGATCAGCTATCCTGTCTGCTGCTAAGCAGTATATAACAGTTGAAGATGTAGAAATAGAAGGAAAATGGCCTATAGAATATTTGATTTTAAGGATTAAAAAAAAGGAAGTTAGTAGAAAAAGTCATCTGATTATACAAAAAGCTTAGTGGTAAAACAGAAAGAGGGAGATATGTACTCTTGAAGCTAAAAGAAGTTCAGATAGTCAGCTGGGAACTATAGAATTGATGTCAGAAAAATGAAACACTGAATGAAACACTGGTTGGCAAAAGGTAATAAATTTCAGAGATAATAAAAAACCTTTTCTTAGATAAGTTCAAAATAAAAGGAAAAGAAAGAGTCAGTATGCCAGATGGGAAATCCTAATGGACAACAGAGAAAACTACTTTGGTCCAGTCTTTTCTAATAAAAAAAGGTTGTCCTGTTCTACAGCAAGATTTTTAACTGATAGAAGTATGGCCATTACATTGTTATGTTAATGTTTACTTTAAGTATTTAAGTAAGGTGAATTATATCCTGTAGAACTGAAATAAATAGCTGAAAGTTTGGATGAACCCTTATGCATTATCTTTGAGCAATCTTAAAGAAATAGTAAAGTATCAAAGCACTGGAGGAAAGCAAATGTCCTCATCTTCAAAAGGGTAGAAATGGATGTCCCTACAAAGTACAAATCAGACAGTCTGAAGCAAAACATAGGAATATTTTTAACGTGATCTATGAGCATCTTCAAAATGATTCAGTAATTACCCAGAAGTCAACATGAATTGTTAAGGACAAATGCTGTCAGACAAATCTAATCTTATTTTTTAAAAAATCAGATAAGTTTCTTAACAGACTATAGAAATACTGCAGACATTTAGTTATGAATTGGATATAAATGTAACAGACTTGGTGGGGTGACTCTAGTGACTATAATATAGCAATTAAAGAAACTGAAGCTTAAGAAAGGAGGAAGAGTTGCGCTATATGATAAACAATCAATTTCTGCTTAGTTGTTTAAATGAATTTATTTGACAATGTTTATAGATCTTACCAGTTAAAAGAAGTATGAACTGTACAAAAGCAAAGCTTTTGATAGAATGTCCAATGATTTGCTAATCATGCTGGTTAAATGTAGGCTAGATGGCATGACAAATGCACACATGACTGGATTAAAATTATATTTTAAAAAGTTCATTGATGGTTCTGCATCAAATTGGAGAGGTGTTTTGAGTGGAATATCATGTGGATCAGTCTTGGGTTTTCTGCCCTTTAATAAAGGTATTAATGACTTAATCAAGTAGTGCAAAACATTATTTATCAAATTTACATATGAAATAAAATTGGCTGGCTGGAGAAAAAAATATTTAAACCAATCTTTAAAAGTTAAAGAAATTGGCTAAAATTAACAGAATGAATTGTGGGAGGGGGGAGATAAAATATTTAAATAAAGGATTATGGATATCCAGCTTACTAATGGTATTTCTAAGAAGAACTTCAAATCGTTGAATATGAACTTAATATGAGCCTAGAGAATGAAGTGGCTGTAAAAAATATGAATGCAGTTATAGTCATTATCAACTATAATAGGGATCTGATAAGCAATTTAGAATGCTGATAAATAGCAGCGGTCTATAAATCCCACTAAATAAAATAAATCAGTATAATTTCCAAATTATGACAATTAATTTTGTGACTTTATTCAACTTTGATGAGACCTCACACTGAGTACTACATCCAACTAGCCACATTATACTTTTAAAAGGATTTTTAAAAATGGAACATGTTGAGAAAAAGGCAAAGAACATTATTTTATCTGGTAGAGTCAACTTTGAAATAAAACCAGGGAGAATGTAATAGGACACTTCAAATACTTGAAAGGATGTCAGCCTGAAGAAGGTTATGATTTGATCTCTCTTGTTCCAGAGTACAGGATATGATATAATTGATTTAAGTTTCAGAAAGGATTCTGACAGAATGTTAGAAACAACTTTTCAACGTTAGCAGAGTTCAACAGTGAAATTACACCAAGTTATGATACACTCCCTTGGATAGATTCAAGGGAAGGCTAAGCAGGCATGCTTTAAGTTGATAGCTTACATGTCCCCTTCTGACTTGTAATTCTCTGGAATAGTTAACTCTTCCAAAAATGTTCAGCAATAATGTTTAAGCATGAAAACAAGGTTTAAAGTGGGATAACTTGGGTGCCTTAGAGAATACAATGAAATAGAAATGTCAAGTTTAACATTAAGTTTCTGCATGAGCAATACACTCAAGGGGAAAATATCTATCAGAGTAAAGGGAAAATAGGAAAGCAAAGAAATTGGGACTTGAAACTGTATATTTCTTCTTATTTTATACATCTTGTATGACACGTATGTATCGAACTCTTCAGCTTATATGTGTTTACTTGTTTGAAAAATGAAGTTGTTGGGAGGGGAAGAGGGAGAATGATGTTGTATTTAAGATGCAGGCTAAGACTGGGAAAACCAGACTCTGTTCTGCTTTAGTACAGAAACCAGTTGGGTGATTTTAGTTAGTTATTCTTTCCCGAAAATGCCATCAGGTACTGCAAAAAGCCAGCTGAAGGATAAGCTTCTCATTTCAACCTGCATTGATGGTTTCACCATGTGAATTATGCAAGCACCATACAAATAAATGGCTCCTGCAATCAAGCCCAATAAATGCTGAAATGATGTAGTTCTAAATATTTGTATTATAATGATAATAGTATATAAGAGACAGACAATATCTGTTATCTCATCACTGTTGAGCAAATGATAAAATTAGTTTACATTCAGAAATTTACACTCTGACAAACCATAAAAAAGCTAGATAAACCCCAAGAATCTATGTATTGCTTATTGCTAACAGAAAAGAGAGAAGTTTGTGTAACAATTTTTTAATATATCATTCTGAAGATCCAGCTGATACATTTATTTTCTTTATCCAAATGAGGATATACATCCTACAAAGAAGTCTTCTTATGGTATCCATTCAAAATCAGCATACAGGTAGTTCTTTATTCTTCAACCCGTCTGTTTAACAGAATTTCTTAAGGGGACGGAATGAGGAAATGAGTGTGAAAATAGAGAAAGGACATTCAGGGAAACTGCATGATAAAAAGCTTCTTTTGCAAGCAAATGTCTAAAAGAATATGAGCTCTTTCTGTTAATAAATCTGAAACAGGCAGTCCTGCAGTTTTGCTTGCATTCACAAGGAGAAATTTTATTTTGCCCTATTGAGGGATTGACTGATATATAGCCATGTAAGAATAGCTATTTTTTTTTAAGATCAAGGAACTTAAAACGGCAAGTTTTCAGAACCCAGTAACTGAATACGAAGGGTTAACATCAGCGGTTTTATGCTAACTAAACCTTATAAATCTGGAATTAATTGTTGAGACTCAGAAAAGCTGTTGCCAGGAGACTGGTTGATGTCCCCAAATTAAATCCCCCCCTACTCTTCTGTTTAGCTGCAAATCCACTATGTACAAAAAGACATTTAATTGTTCATGAATATAAAGAACTAATCCTTGCTGCAATAAAGGTGATTTCTGCTGCATTGCCTCGAGTCTAGGATCATTCTAATTTCGTGCCAGCTTAACCAGTATTCACAGTATCACAGGGATACAGCCACTGGGAATGGGGATGGGGATGAGAAAACAGCTTTAGTGAATCTAGTGTTGCTTGCACTAATTTCCGTACATTTTTTCCCATTTCATGGATGTACCCCAATTTCTTCAGAAGTACAATTTAATGAGATGGACAAACTAAATGTCTCTTCAGACTGGAAGGTTTCATTTCCTGGTCTAGATCTCTTCAGCTTTGACAAGGAAAGGCTGTATTTTTTTCAGTGAGATTAGCAGGAAATAAATAGCAAGCAAAACTGAGACTGAAATGAATCTAATCCAGTTTGACTAGATTTCAGAGGGAAGGTTGTCATTTCATTTGTTTATTTAATGTATTTCATGGAGAGATGAAGCCAAATATCGATTTCACAGAGAGTAAGTAAAAACAACCTAGAGTTATCTTTTTTTTAAAAAAAAAATCACACTGTGATTTCCAGCAGAGCCAATCTGTGGAACTCTTCTCTTTCACAAACAAAGGCACATCACAGGCATAGACAGTGTTGTGACATTGCTTGCTTCTCCTTTCTCCTTACCTGCAGATACTTAGGCCATTTTGGAGAAAGCTACTCTATAAAGAATCGAAGAAGTCAACTTTTTTATTTAAACAGAAAAAAAAAGAAATGGCCTCATTTTCACATAAAATGCTACGTAGTAAAATATAAGGATTATGACAAGGCTAACAGACAGGCGTTAATTGACAGTATTTCCCAGGATATTGTTTCTAGTTCTCCATTACATTAGTAAATGAACAGTTAGCATTTTAAAGGATTGAATGTTTGAATATGGAATCATCAGATTCCATCAGTCAGTGCTGGAATTTTTTCCATATGTTTTATTTATTGAAAGGAAATAAAAGATTTAGTTCCTGTATGGTTTTAGTTCAATATTATTAAAGATGAAGGTTGGTGGAAGCTGGCCTAAAAAAGTAGATGCTGCTAGGTCAGCTGATTATTGCCATTATTCTTTGTCTTAAATTCTTCATTATCTCCATCCCAGCCAGAGTGTGTGTATGAAATCACATGTATGCTAATATCTTAAAAAGAGACAGCAATGACAAGCAGTGACCCAGAAACAGACTGGCAATCCATGCAGCTCACAAAGCTATGCTATGCCATCAGTAAACTTATTTGCACTTGAAAACATGTTTGAGAGCAACATTGGTTTATGAGGAGGCCAGCCACCAGCCTTAGCTCTTTTTCTGAATATATGTTCCCTTAGTGCCACCTCCACTTTTCTATAAAACAGCCTATTATAAAGAATTTCTTGGCAAACCACTAAGCATCTAAAAGGATTGTGAGACAGCAACAGGAGGAAAATCTAATACGTTATTTTACTGAATGTTAATTGAGGAGAGATTAAAATATTTATGTTAATTTGTTATTTGAAGCTCTGGGAGCTGGAACTTATTGGCAGGCTCTGAGGACAATTAGCTAGCAGTCAATTTAGATGCCAGTCCTGATTGGTTGACATTATTGGATGTTCTAGACTTCTTTAAAAGGCTCTGCAAGGCCTCAGACAAGGACCTTACATTGATGTCATGATTGATGCACCCCTTTAAGGCTGTTCTGCAAAATAAAACAGTGCCTTGAATTTACTGAAAGCTGAGCCATATTAAAGCAATTATATTTGTTATGTATGTAGGTTTGAATGTTATTGGTTTAGTTTGAATTGTCCTTGTAAAATGTCAAATATGATTGGTTTGAAAAGTGCAGGAAAACCCTGCACTCTGATTGGTTGGCAACTACGGCTGCTGGCTATAAGTAGCAGCCATAGCCCAGCCAAGTTGGGTCCATTCGAGCTGTAGTCACTAAATAAACTCTTCACTGAAGCTCTTCGTGTCTGACTCTTCATGCAAACTTAACACTGGCGACGAAGGTGGGATTCCCCTGAAGAGAAGACGACGCAGAAGACAAGCAGAAGAGCGAGATGGCTGCGCTGAACACCCCCCAGCCCCGTTCGATCCGGTGGCAGAAGACTGGGAATCGTATGTGGATCGCTTCCAAATGTATTTGGAAGGAAACGACCTCGCCGACATCTCCGAGAAGCGGAAGAGGGCGGTCTTTCTTACGCACTGCGGTCCGGCAGTCTTTAAGATGGCGAAGGCATTGGCGGGAGCTGCAGACGTGAAGGTAATGGAATGGCCTGATTTAGAAAAGCTTTTAAGAGCCCATTACGCCCCACAAGTATCGTGCCTCATTAAGAGACACGAGTTTTACGGTCAGGATCAAGGGGAAAGCGAAAACGTTAACGACTTTGTGGCAAGCTTAAGAGACATTGGGGGTGCATGCGAGTTTAACAGCTTGGAGGAGGCCATGCGCGATCGGTTTGTCCTAGGCCTCAAAGACAAGGTGCTTCAGAGCAAATTGTTATTAAAACCTAAGATCACGTTGAAGGAGGCCATAGAAGAGGCCTCCTCAGCAGAAGCCACTAAGTCCTCAGCGGCAGCCATGAAGAAAATTAACAAGGCCGCAAGCCATTCTGATGTGGAAAAGTCCACAATAACCCATTGCGAGCAAATAGATTCTGATTCAGACTGTAGTGAGGTGGAGGAAGGAATTTATAGACTCAGAATGGAGAAGAAAAGGAAAGACCTTGGAAGAAAGAGGCAAGATTTTTATTGCAGAGGCTGTGGGGGGGGGCACCCCCGCACTGAATGCAAGTTTTTAGACACCATCTGCCTACGTTGTGAGAAAAGAGGTCACCTAGCAAGAGTCTGCAAATCATCCAGAACTCCAGCTAGTAGGAAGAAATTTCCTGAAAAAGAATTCAAGCCCAACAACTTCAGTGAGAAAATGGGGCGCAACTCAGAAGCAAATGGGAAGAATGAAACTCATCAAACAGTCACCATTGGTCATTCTTCACCCTTAAGAAGCAGAAAAGTACAGGTGAAGGTACTCATTGAAGGAAGGCCTTGCCAAATGGAAGTGGACTCAGGCTCCTATTTTTCTATGGTGCATTGGAACACTATTCACAGGCTACTTCCCAACATTCAGAAGAAACATTTCCAGAAGCAAGCACTGACTCTTAAAGACTATCAAGGGAACAAGATTCCAGTAGTTGGAACAAGAGAATTCAACGTGAAGTTCAAAGGCCACATCAAACGTTTGCCCCTGACCATCGTGGACAAGGATCGCCCAAGCTTGCTGGGACTTGAGTGGTTCAATCCACTAGGCATCGAGGTGACTGGCATCAATCACGTGAGCAACTCTGAATGGGAGGAGGCCTTGAAGTCTGAGTTTCCAGAGGTCTTCAGTGAAGGATTGGGCAAGTATATGGGGACCCCTATCACTTTCAACCTAGATCCCAGGGTGCCCCCAATTCGTTTAAAGCCCAGAAGGGTTCCATTTGCCTTAAAGGAAAAAATTGATGCACAATTAGACAAATTAATAGCTCAAGGGGTTTTAGAGCCCACTGACCACTCAGGTGGGAGACACCCATAGTCACACCAGTCAAGACTGATGGGTCAGTAAGAATCTGTGGAGACTATAAGGGGACACTGAACCATGCGCTGCAGCAGAGCGCATACCCAGTTCCAGTGGTGCATCATCTGTTACATTCACTTGGCAGGGGTACAGTCTTTGCCAAATTGGATCTGGCCCAGGCATATCAACAACTAACAGTTGATGATGCTACTGCAGAGGCCCAAACCATTGTGACTCATAGAGGTGCCTTCAAATGTAAAAGGTTACAATTTGGAGTAAGCGTGGCACCAGGCATCTTTCAAAGCCTTATGGAAAGAATGCTCCAAGGACTGCCAGGGGTAGTGCCTTACTTTGATGATGTGTTAATCTCTGCTGAAAATGGCACTCAGTTACAAGAAAGACTCAGAGAAGTCCTTACCAGATTCAGGGAAGCGGGGTTAAAAGTCAAGGAAGAAAAATGCACTCTTAAAACTGACAAGGTTGAGTTCCTGGGCTATATGATTGACAAGCAAGGAATCTACCCTACCGATGCCAAGGTTCAAGCAATCAAAGAAGCTCCTAGACCTAAATGCAAAACAGATTTGCAAGCCTTCCTTGGACTCATTAACTTTTATCACATGTTCCTACCTCAGAAGGCAACCATTGCTGAACCATTGCACAGATTACTTGATAAAAAATCTGTTTGGATCTGGGGGAGGAAGGAACAATCAGCATTTAACAGTATTAAAAGACTAATCACGTCTGATGCTGTACTGATACAGTTCTCTGAGAATTTGCCTGTTGTACTGACTTGTGATGCATCTCCCTTTTGGAGTGGGGGGCGTTTTGAGCCACAGGCTTCCCAATGGGAGAGAAGCCCCTATTGCATTTTACTCTCGCACTTTGACCAAAGCAGAGAGGAATTACAGCCAATTGAACAAGGAAGCATTGGCAATTGTTGCAGCTGTCAAGAAATTTCATGAATATTTGTATGGGAGAACATTTACCATTGTTACAGATCACAAACCTTTGTTAGGCATTGTGGCAGGAGATAAACCTACACCTACTATCCTGTCACCAAGAATGCTGAGGTGGACTGAATTTCTTGCTGCTTATTCTTACAAACTTATCCACAAGCCTGGCAAGGACATTGGACATGCTGATGCACTGAGTCGTTGCCCACTTCCTTGCCACAAGGAGGACGTTGAACCTGAAACACACACCTTTTTCCTAGAAACTGTTGCCAAGCTTCCAGTGCATTCTGCTGAAATTGCCAGAGAGACTGCCAAAGACACTTTATTGGCTCCTGTTATAGGCTGGATTAAGAAAGGCTGGCCTCTTCAAGATCTAAGAACTAAGAGCTAAGAACCTTATGGGTGAACCTTTGTGGATTCCTGCTGAGATAACTCAAATCACAGGCCCTCGTTCTTACAGGGTGCAAACAGAGGATGGACTCCTCTGGAGCAGGCACATTGATCAATTTAGATCCAGGTTCTCTCAGGAACATCGCACTTGTTCCTCTCTAGTTCCCTCACCTGATGTCAATTCTAGGGGGGAAGGGGAGGAACAGGAGGAAAATCAGCAAGCAAGAATCCACCCCATGTGTAACAAGCCATACGACAGGAATCATCCCAAAACCTGTCACAATGCCAGATTCCATCCTTAGAAGTGGAAGATTGTACATCACTACCTGACTTGGGTGCTGACATTGGGCTGGAGATGGGTTGGGATGGGAGACCAGATTCTAACAATCAAACAGGGTCTTCTTTCACAGGAAGTCCCAGTAGGGAAATGTCAGCAGACACATTTCCTCTCTCACTGGGTGAGAATGTTAAAACTTCTGAACCACGGAGGTCTCAACGTACACGTAAGAGCCCCACCTATTTAAAAGAATACATTAGATAGGTTGGGGTTCAGTATGGACTGAACCTAGTAGGGAGGGGTGTTATGGATGTAGGTTTGAATGTTATTGGTTTAGTTTGAATTGTTCTTGTAAAATGTCAAATATGATTGGTTTGAAAAGTGTGGAAAAACCCTGCACTCTGATTGGCTGGCAACTACAGCTGCTGGCTATAACTAGCAGCCGTAGCCCAGCCAAGTCGGGTCCATTCGAGCTGTAGTCACTAAATAAACTCTTCACTGAAGCTCTTTGCGTCTGACTCTTCATGCAAACTTAACAATATTGACACCAGAACTATGGGTACCGAGTCAGAGTGCTTCATCTAACTGAATTGAGGCACAGCCCAAAATTGAATCAGTTTTTTTTATCCACTTCAAAGCACCTATCAATGTTGCTTGCATAGGTCTTGTAGACCCACCTAGGATTATAATCTTAAGAATATCAAGATTTAAATAAAAAGGCATCTGAAGTTTTCTGACTGGATTAAGTACAAGGCAGATGGCCTAGCAGTCAGGAAAACCTCTAGCTTGCACAGGTCATTGCATTCTTTTATATGTCTTCTGTCTTGAATTTGTTTTATTTTATTTTTATTTATTTGTTCAGTTTGTTAGCTGCCCATCTCACTTCATCTTGAATCCTCACAGGTAGCTACCAAAATGAAAAAAAAGTGTTTTCTCAAAGCATTTTGGTGCCAAGAGCAGTACAGATGAGGAAAGGTCTTTAGAGTATAATAACTGGTAAGAACATTATCATTTCTCTGTATGCTGGTATGTATTGTTATACTTTTTATCAAATATTGTTTAATATAACTCACTCATTCTTGAAACAGGGAAATAAATATGGTATGCTAACAATGGATAGATTTGCCGTAATAAATGTGAATTGAGCTGCAACAGGGATGCCTAGAGAAGTAATCTACATCACAGGGTTGTTGTTATAGGGAAAATAAGAGAAGCAAGGTATGTTGGATATGTTTGCCACCTTGAGTTATTTATAAAAATAATAAAGGTAGGATACAAACTAATAATATGTTGTAGTAGCATGTGTTGAAGTAGGTTAATAGCACAAAATTTAGTTTTAAAAAGTTGTCTTAGATGACATCAACTTCAATTGCCCACCCCAAGGTAAGCATGGACAAACCTTTGATCTAGCAGGTCCACCTGAAATTTTAAGAACGTGTTCTGTGAGTTGTCAGAAAATGACTATGATAGGAGCGCCGTCCTCTCCTTAAAATGGCTGATGTAAAGGGCATAGCCTGTCAAAAAAATGCCCAGTCACAAACTACAAAGATTGTTTCTCATCTTTCCCTCCAAGCTCTCAGGATATTCTTACTGTAAATTACTTTTCCAAAGCACTGGACTGCAGTCATTATTAGAACTAATGGACACTGATCAACATTCTTGTAAATAAATCCAACGCTAGAGACATTTGCTGCATTTCAGTATCTAATCAAGAAAACATGAATGAGATTTGTAAAAAGTTCTTGTATCAATCTTCTTGTCTTTGGATGGCAATAGAATATATATATATATATTTAAAGAAATAATCTGAAATGACAGAATACTTCTGGGCAGAGTTAATAACTACTGTGATTTCCTAATTAGAATATTATAGTGTCTTTCATATTTTGAAGACTGCTGAGAAACTACAGATAATTAAAAATACTTTAGTGAGGCTGGTACCTGTTAAATCTCACCCAGAGGTGGTATTCAATCAGTTCTGACCAGTTCTGGAGAACTGGTAGAGGAAATTTTGAATAGTTTGGAGAACTGGCAAATACCACCTCTGGCTGGCCCCGCCCCCATCTATTCTCTGCCTCCTGAGTCCCAGCTGATCGGCTGGGTTGTCTTTTTTGCCCTGCACAGGAGAACAGAGCTGGAAAGCAGGTCAGTGGGGTGGGGAGGAAATGGAGATTTTACAGTGTCCTTGCCCTGCCATACTCACAAGCCACACCCACAGAATGGTAGTAAAAAAAATTGAATCGCGCTACTGATCTGACCGCTCAACAGTCACCATATGTTGACTGTTAGTCTACTCCAAGTACACTGCTTTACTTTAAAGCAGTAAAGCTCTACCAAGGACTCTTTATATTCATATGTAAGTAATTCTGTTTCCAAACTGGATATCCCTTTGTGATGTGGGAACCAGACTGAAGTCTGAAGAAGTCAATTATTTATAGTACTTTATTTATAGTAACCTCCTTGGTGATAATGGTTAAAGCTGTGAGTTCTAGTCCTGCCATAGGCACAAAGCAAGGTGACCTTGGGCCAGACTCTCTCTCTCAAGTCAAGAAGGAGGCAATGGCAAATCACTTGTGAAATTTTGCCAATAAAACTGTAGGGACTTATCCAGGCAGATGGCAGGAGTCAAGATTGACTTGAAGGCTAAAAAAAACCACAAATCCTTAATTTAAGAGGCATACTCATCAAGAATATGGGAGCCACTTTTGTCTAGTACAGGGCTGTCAAACTTGTGGCCCAAGGGTCAGATGCATCACACACTGGTCACACCCATGCCTGGTTTAGCAAAGGGGGGAAAAGTCATGATATGTCATGTGATGATGCGTGACTATGCAAGTTTGATACCCCTGGTCTAGTGGTTAAGGCACCAGGCTAGCTAGGAAATAAGAGACCATAGGTTCAGGTTCCACTTGAGCCATGAAAGGCAGCTGTGTGAGCTTGGGCCAATTACTGTCTCTCAGTTCAATTATGGGCTGCTGTTCTGGGGAAAATAGAAGGAAGGTATGTGTTGGTTATGTTCACTGACTTGAGTTATTTGTAAAAAAACAATAATAATAATAATAAAGACGAGATATAAATAAAAGGGGAAAAAATCAACAGTTATTCACCAACCTTTAAACAGCAACGATATTTGGGTTTTAAATTTATCCATGGTCCAAAGCAAAATAACTATACTGTATAGCAATGCTTTGATTTTTATCTGTATTCAGTATGAAGAATTAGCCTGCTGCTTTTGTTTACTTGTGCTTAAGTATAATTTAAAATTGTTTTGTACACTGGTTATCTAAACTGCTTTACATGGAAACATTAAAAGACAGTAGAGAAACCATATAAGTCACAAAAACAAGCCTTTTATTTGATTCACTCAAGTTGAAACATGTTGTGGAAAAAAGAAAAATAGTGGCAAAGTTAAATTGTGAATATGAACAAGCATATATTAGCAATTATTATAAATTTCTATAATACTATCTATTAAAACAACAGCTACACTCCAGAAGAAAAAAAGTATTTGTTTCATGTTTTAAGGATAAATTGGATTGAAATTGTATTTCGAAGAATTTTCTTGGAGGCTGTTATTGTTTTCAGCCTCATTCAGCCCAGAAAAGAAAAGAAATCCAAGAACTTTATATGTTAGAATTCCATAGCAGCTTCTTGTCCACTCAGAGAAAGTAAATAATACGGATTTGGTGACTTTTCTGTGAGCTAACAAGTGAAGTAATGGCAGAATGAGGTAGCTCAATTAAACTACTTTTAGGTTTATTGAGTTATCACTAGTTAAACTTCATTGATTGTGCTAGGTTTCCAGAGATTTGACTGTATAACATTGGGATCACACAATGGATCACATACTGGTTCAAAGCTACACTCAATCATAAAAACTTATGTACTGTTTTTGGGTAAGACACTACCTCTCAGGAAAGTCTTCTATATGAAATTGTTGGTATGAAAGGAAAAACAACAACAGAAAAAGCATTGTTACACATATATTACGTTGCCTTGAGCTTTTGGAGGAAATGCATGATATATATATTTTTGCCAAACCCCCTCCCTAAATAAAATCTGTCAGTGATTACATGCTTTGACAGTGATTGCACAATTTATATACTTACTCATATCCTAAGCAATTAAATTCATTTGTAGTCATAGATCAGAAGTTACTATAAATGCAATTGATGAGGAATCTGAATAGCAGCACAGTTCAGTCTTCATTAAAATGTTAATTTCTACTGAGTTTGATTGTTTGCAAAACTGTATGATGAAAATTATTTCTGGGCTGTGCCACGTTAAATTCCAAGAGTATGGAAAACTTACATTATGAAATATTAGTCCAGGTTTATTTCCCTATTACATAGGAAAGTAGATGGGGTTTTTGTCCCTGATAACAGATTTCCTTTGTATAGGCATGCATATACACACTATAGTTGTGTAGTACTTAAGAATCAAAGGGAAAAGGTGCTTCAGAGACTTGTGAGTAGTCACATGGTACCTATCAAGGACTCCTTAGAGTAATCTCCTTTTCTCCTGGGATTGTGTGGCTGTACTCTCTAGCTATACTATGTGATATCTGGAAAAATTTCATTGGTTTAAGGCAGGAGTGTCAAATTCAAGGCCCGGGTCAGATCCGGCCTGCGGGGTGTTTAGATCTGACCCATGGGGCCACCCTGGAAACAGCAAAGGACTGGCCCATGGTGCCTCTGACAGTGAAAATGGAGCTTGGGAGAGCCGCTGGCAGAGGGTTGCAGGAGGCTGTCACAGTCTGAAATGGAGCTCAGGAGTCGGTTTTCACTGGTAGAATGCTTGGGCCACCACATGTGCCCCTCCCAGACACAAGTGACGTTGAGCTGGCCATGCCCACCCTGGCCCCCAGAGGTTAAACACAACCCTGATGCGGCCCTCAATGAAATCGAGTTTGACACTCCTGGCTGGCTGGCTTTGTAATGTATTTCTCCTTTCAGATTTGAAGCACAGTACAGCCCTCATGAACATTCAGTGGCACTTTCTAATAAGATGGAGTTCCAAGAAGATCAAATGGGAATGTGCTGGAAGTTGATGGGAGTCCCTAGGTCCTCAAAAAAAAAAACCCACCATGGTCCAAGGCTGCCCACCCAGGTAGAACTTTAAGATGGAGCTGTTGTTTACTTCCAGTCATGACAAATGTTCAGATCAATCTGGGACAATAGCCAACCATATAAACTACATTTTTTACCTGATATTTTTAAAGCAATAAGGACAGATTGTTGGGTTATATCCCCCTTTACTCAATGTGTTGGTTTTATTAATATCCTAGTTCACTGAAAAGTTTCATCTCCAAGGAGAAAATGAGATAGGAGGTGATGATGACAAGAGAACTTTGTTGGTTTATCCTTATGAAGAATCTCCACATCTAGAAAATGTCATGAAGTAATTCCAGCCGTGTCATTATAAAAACTTATTATAGAACTCTGCAAGGTTATACCCAGTTTCATGTCAATACGTTGTTGTTATGTGTAATATGTCAATATTTTATTACCTTTTTCAACAGAGCATGGAAGGATTTTCCATCAGTGCAATGCATTTACTTTTTTATAAATTAAATTATTTTCCACAGTTTCCCCCTTTTTACTTTCCCCTCCTTATTTAATTGTAATATTATTGTATATCACGTTTTTATCATACACATTTTCCTACTAGCTGCATGTATTATAACTTTTTTTAAACATAGCTGTAATTATTTTGAAAGCAAAAAGTATTTTAAATAAATAAAATTAATAAAATACATAATTAAAATTTTGATAAATCCATTGATCCATATGGGACATTTTAATGATGTAATATTAATGTTTTATTAAACAATATGCTAACTCAATAAAAAGATAATATTACACTGATATAACAGTTTCATCAACTAACAGATGCACTATAACAACTTAAAAATAACATGTGAAAATAAAAAATATCTCTTTCAGCTTCCAATTTTTCTGGCAAGCCATTCAGAGTAATGCAACTGAAATAGAGAAAATTATATCTATTTCTCTTTATTATAATTCATTTTGTATATTCTTTTGGTATTTTAGCTGTTCATTTATTTTGGAAGTTAGCTTTGTTTGTTTTAAGTATGTAGAGTTTTTTTTTATAATAGTTAAAAGCATATAAATCTGTGTGCCATTAAAAGTTTATTTATTGTACTTTAAAAAGATACATTGCCTTGTGCAAAATATTTTACATGTCTTCTATTTGATCAGAAACTGTAGCACATTCAACAAGCGATAGCACATTCCATTGGTGTAGAATGTGACTTCATGATTGCTAAGTGGTATCTACTATGTGCAAATTACATCTGTGCTGAGTATAAATTCCTAAATATCTTGACCCCAAGATACCAATAGATAGTTTTGCTGATTATAAACCTGTATTAAGATAATTCAGGAAGATCCAGTTGTGACTTTCATGAATTGTAGATTATCAGCTTGTTTGGCCTTCTCAGTGGTGAGGCCTGCTGTTTGGAGGGCTTTAGTTCGCAGAAATTCAAGGAGCACCTCCCATTTTACTGTTTATATTAATTTGTTTTATTACCAGCTTAAATTTGAATACAACTCACATTGACATAGATTAGGGAAAGCAATATGTAAATATTTTTATTAAATGAATATCAATAATTTAATTTGCTGAACTTATTAAGAATGTTTTATTGAAACCCTCTTGCAATTACAGTTGTGTATCTGCAATAAAGATATGATCATTATATCAGCCTAAGACTGCATTTAGATGGTACAGCAGCTGTAATTTCTTTTTATTATAAGATTTTTTATATTATTAGGAATGTCATGTAGGTTGTAACTATGCAACGTTCTTGAATTAATGGTAGATATGTTTCCATGTGCAGAGACTGAAGGGACTGAAGATAGGAGAATAAATGCCGAAATGGACTTTGTAACTAGGCAACCGTGTTCTCTCATCCTTTTCAACCCCTCCTCTTCCCACTGTAACTTCTATGGAACCAATTACTGGTTTGTGCTGTTGCTGCTTGCCTGGCCATAAGCTGTTTAGTTATCATCTTCCTGCATATTTCCACCTCATTTTTTATATAAACATTTCTCATTCTTTATTAAATTATACACAAACTTTGTGGTGGAATGTGTTATGTATGTTGGTTTGAATGTTATTGGTTTAGTTTGAATTGTTCTTGTAAAATGTCAAATATGATTGTTTTAAAAAGTGCGGGAAAACCCTGCACTCTGATTGGCTGGCAACTACAGCTGCTGGCTATAAGTAGCAGCCGTAGCCCAGCCAAGTTGGGTCCATTCGAGCTGTAGTCACTAAATAAACTCTTCACTGAAGCTCTTCGCGTCTGACTCTTCATGCAAACTTAACAGAATAGTATCTATATTCAAGTCTATTCCATACTCAAAATGTGTGGGATAGAACATCTATGGTAGGAAGCATTAAAAGGCTAGTAGCATTCATTCTTCCATGTTTTGCTTTTTAATTATTTTTCATCTAATTTTTTAAAAATAAAGTGAGATATAGTACAAAATAATGATCATGTCATAAAGAATATTTTCTATATTTTAGTGATATACTGTAGTGCCATAATGTATAAGATGCTATATAATATATAGTGATAATATATAATATAATATTTTTCTTCTGTCCAATTGTGTTTGATTCTCAAAGAAAGTGTTTTGCCATTGCCCCTTTCCTAGGACTAAAGAAAAACTCACAGCCTCCCAGTTTCTAGCCTAATGCCTTAACCACCACATCAAACTGATTATTGTTATGTATGCAGAGTTTGAATTGATTGGTTGTTCTTGCAAAGTGTTTGAAATCATTGGTTGAAAAGTGGGGGGGAGCTTGGTGGCTCAGGTTGTTAAATGCCTGCACTTAAGATCCAGCTGTCTACAATTACTGTAGGCTCGAATCCCACCAGGCTCAAGGTTGACTCAGCCTTCCATCCTCTCAGGGTAGGTAAATTGAGGACCCAAGATTGTTGGGGGCAATAAGCTGACTTTGTAAAAATGCCGCTTAGTAATAAGCAGGCATATACAATGGAATGAAGGCTATTGCTGAGCACATTGGGTTGTATCCCAAAAAATTGTAAGCCGCCCTGAGTCTTCGGAGAAGGGTGGCATATAAATGTAATTTTTAAAAAAATGCGGGAAAACCTTGCACTCTGATTGGCTGTCAGCCGAGGCAGCCGGCTATATATAGCTACCTCGGCTAAGCCAAATCGGGTCCGTTCTGAGCTGAAGTCACAATAAAACTTAAGAGCTGAAGCACTCCGTGTCTGCCTCTCTATGCAAACTTAACACTGGTGATGAGGGTGGGATTCCCCTGAAGAGAAGGCAACGCAGAACAGAAGCAGAGCGAGATGGCTGCGCTGAACACCCTCCCAGCCCCGTTCGATCCGACGGCAGAAGACTGGGAGTCGTATGCAGATCGTTTCCAAATGTATCTGGAGGCAAATGATCTGGCCGCCATTTCCGAGCAGCGGAAGAGGGCGGTCTTTCTCACGTACTGTGGTCGGCGGTTTTCAAGAGGCACTAGCGGGAGCAGCAGACGTGAAGGTAATGGCATGGCCTGATCTGGAAAGGCTGTTAAGAGCCCATTACGCCACAAGTATCGTGCCTCATTAAGAGACACAAATTTTATCGTCGTGATCAGGGGGAAAATGAAAGCATAAATGACTTCGTGGCAAGTTTAAGAGACATTGGGGGTGCGTGCGAATTCAACAGTTTAGAGGAGGCCATGCGCGACCGTTTTGTGTTGGGCCTTAAAGACAAGGTATTACAGAGCAAGTTATTAATGAAACCTAAGATCACGCTGAAAGAAGCCATAGAAGAAGCATCTTCAGCAGAAGCCACCAAATCCTCAGCAGCAGCCATGAGGAAGATGAACAGGGCCATGAGCCATTCTGATGGGGAAAAGACCACCACAAATCATTGTGATGAACTAGATTCTGAGTCAGATTGCAGTGAGGTGGAGGAAGGAATTTACAGACTCAGAATGGAGCTGAAAAGAAAAGACCTGGGAAGAAAGAGGCAAGACTTCTACTGCAGAGGTTGTGGGGAAGCCACCCCACACTGAATGCAAGTTTCTAGACACCATTTGCCTCCGTTGTGAAAAAAAGAGGGCACCTAGCAAGAGTCTGCAAATCATCCAGAACTCCACCAAACAGAAGAAAGTTTGCTGCAAACAAAGACAAAGAATTCAAGCCAAACAACCTCAGTGAGAAAATGGGGTGCAGCACAGAAGCAAATGGGAAGAATGAAACTCATCAGACAGTAACTATTGGTCATTCATCTTCTTTAAATAACAGAAAAGTGCATGTCAAGGTACTTATTGAAGGAAGGCCTTGCCAAATGGAAGTGGACTCAGGCTCATACCTATCTATGGTGTCATGGGACACTATTCAAAGACTTTTACCAGATATTCAGAAGACTCACTTCAAGAAGCAGGCATTGACTCTTAAAGACTACCAAGGGAACAAAATTCCAGTAGTTGGAACAAGAGAATTCAACGTGAAGTTCAAAGGCCACACCAAACGCCTACCCCTGACCATCGTTGACAAGGATCGCCCAAGTTTGCTGGGAGTTGAATGGTTCAACCCGCTGGGCATCGAGGTGACTGGCATCAATCACGTGAGCAACACTGAGTGGGAAGAGGCCTTGAAGTCTGAGTTTCCAGAGATCTTCAGCGATGGATTAGGCAAGTACTTGGGGACCCCTATCATTTTCAATCTAGATCCCAAGGTGCTACCAATTCGCTTAAAGCCCAGAAGGGTCCCATTTGCCTTAAAGAAAAAATTGATGCACAATTACATAAACTAATAGTTCAAGGGGTTTTAGAGCCCACTGACCACTCCAGGTGGGAGACACCCATAGTCACACCAGTCAAGGCTGATGGGTCTGTAAGAATCTGCGGAGATTACAAGGGGACATTGAACCATGCGCTACAACAGAGCATATATCCAGTTCCAGTGGTGCTTTCAAATGCAAAAGGTTACAATTTGGAGTAAGTGTGGCACCAGGCATTTTCCAAAGCCTTATGGAAAGGATGTTACAAGAGTTGCCTGGGGTGGTGCCTTATTTTGATGACATTTTAATCTCTGCTGAAAATGACACTCAGTTACACGAGAAACTCAGAGAAGTCCTAACCAGATTCAAAAAAGCGGAGTTAAAAGTCAAAGAAGACAAATGCACACTTAGAACTGACAAAGTAGAATTCTTGGGTTACATGATTGATAAACATGGCATCCACCCCACAGAAGCCAAAGTCCAGGCAATCAAAAAGCCCCCAGGCCAAAATGCAAAACAGACTTGCAAGCATTTCTGGGACTCATTAACTTCTATCATATGTTTCTACCTCAGAAAGCAACCACTGCAGAACCCCTACATAGATTACTGGACAAAAATCTGCATGGGTCTGGGGCAGAAAAGAACAAGCTGCATTTAACAATATTAAGAAACAAATCACTTCTGCTTGTGTACTGATACAGTTCTCTGAGAATTTGCCTGTTGTACTAACTTGTGATGCATCCCCTTTTGGAGTGTGGGGGGTGTTGAGCCACATGCTTCCCAGTGGAAGGGAAGCCCCTATTGCATTTTACTCTCACTTTGACTAAAGCAGAGAGAAACTACAGCCAACTGGACAAGGAAGCCTTGGCAATCGTGGCAGCTGTCAAGAAATTTCATGAGTACGTATATGGGAGAAGATTCACCATTGTCACAGATCACAAACCTCTTTTAGGCATTGTGGCAGGGGACAAACCAACACCAACAATCCTGTCACCAAGAATGCTGAGATGACTGAATTTCTTGCTGCTTATTCATACAAACTCATCCACAGGCCTGGAAAAGACATTGGGCACACAGATGCTTTGAGTCACTGCCCACTTCCTACACACACTGAGGACCCTGCTCCTGAGACTTACACCTTTTTTCTAGAAACTGTTGCCAAGCTTCCAGTCCGTGCTGCTGAAATTGCCAGAGAGACTGCCAAAGACACTGTATTGGCTCCTGTTATAGGCTGGATTAAGAAAGGTTGGCCACTTCAAGATCTGCCTCAAGGTTCCCAACCTTATAAGTCCAGACAAACTGAGTTATCTGTATTAAGATGTATTTTGTGGGGTAACAGGGTGGTTATTCCTGCAAAACTACAGAAAGAGGTCTTGGAAATGTTGCATGAGGGTCATCCGGGAATTGTCAGAATGAAGGGATTGGCCAGGAGTTATGTATGGTGGCCAGGTATTGACAAAATGGTTGAAAACTGGGTTGCTTCCTGTCCCAACTGTCAGGAAGTCAGGCCTGCCCCACCTCTTGCCCCCAAACAGGAATGGGAATGTCCTAGGGCCCATGGTCCAGGATTCACATTGATTTTGCTGGCCATACCAGAGGGCACACTTTCCTTATTATAGTAGATGCATACTCCAAATGGTTAGAGGTTATCCCTATGGCATCCACCACTGCTGAAGCTGTCATCAAACAGCTTAAGAAACTTTTGTAACTCATGGGTTGCCTGATGTGCTTGTTTCTGATAATGGTCCTCAATTTCAACCTTTTTGAATCATATTTAGCACAGCAGGGTATCAGACATGCCCTTACAGCCCCTGGGCATCCTTTGACTAACGGCCAGGCTGAATGCATGGTACGCTTTACCAAGGAGAAACTCCAACAATTGGGTCCAGGGGACATCACTGAGAAAGTTGAAAAACTACTCAGTATCCAGCACATCACTCCCAGCCCATCCACTAATCTAACTCCTGCTGAGCTTTTGATGGGCAGGAAACTAAGGTCCACTCTGGATCGCCTCTCCATCCCACTTACGCACCCAATGCTCCCTTAGATTCCACCAGCAAGACTCACATTCAATGTGGGTGATTCTGTTTATGCTAAAAACCTGTAGGTGAACCACTATGGATTCCTGCTGAGGTAACCCAGATCACAGGCCCCAGGTCTTACAGGGTTCAAACTGAAAATGGTCTCTTGTGGAGTAGGCACATAGATCAGTTAAGGTCCAGACTGCCTCTGGAACATCGCCTTGCTCCTCTCTGGATTCCATACCCACTCTTTTCTAGGGGAAGGGGAGATAATGGAGGTAATCAGCAAGTAAGAACCAACCCCATGTGTAACGAGCTAACACAACAGGAACCATCCCAAAACCTGTCACAGTGCCAACAACCATTTTTCAAATGGAAGATTGCACATCACTACCAGACTTGGGTGCTGACCTTGGGTTGGAGTTGGACTGGGAGGAGAGACCAGGTTGCAGTAACCAAACAGGTTCTACCCTGACTAGTAGTCCAAGCATGGAGATGTTGACAGATACATTTCCTTTATCACAATGTGAGACTCCTAAAAAACCTGAACCACGTAGGTCTCTACGTACATGCAAGAGCCCCACCTATTTAAAAGAATACATTAGATAGATGGGGTTTGAGTATGGACTAAACCTAGTGGGGAGGGGTGTTATGTATGCAGAGTTTGAATTGATTGGTTGTTCTTGTAAAGTGTTTGAAATCATTGGTTAAAAAGTGCAGGAAAACCCTGCACTCTGATTGGCTGTCAGCCAAGGCAGCCGGCTATATATAGCTGCCTCGGCTAAGCCAAAGGGTCCGTTCTGAGCTGAAGTCACAATAAAACTTAAGAGCTGAAGCACTCCGTGTCTGCCTCTATGAAAACTTAACAATTATAATAAATTTTAAAATGTCTTTTAGCCTGATTTAGTCATACTGTATGAATAATTAAAATAATCATAAAGATTGGGAAATTAATAGAAAATAATGAGTCAATAATGTGGTGAGTGTTGTTATCCTGTGCTGTACAAGAGAAGAACATGTGAGAACAGAAGATAATGAGTCCTCTTGGCCAGACCAGGCAATGAAATCATTGGTGGCCTGCTTGTTGCATATCATCCATCAATCTCCTTTCTTCCTCATCGCAGCACTGCTATAGCAACAATAGCTTCCCTTTTGCTCCATACGTGGAGAATAGGATTTGCTCAGTTCAGTCAACTTATCTTTCCCCCTCTTTTCTCCCAGCCTGGGAGAGAGACTAAAACACTGATTAAGCAATTCCATTAAAACAATAATTTTATTAAAACTGTGTTTTATTTATGCTGAATGTGATGTATTCACCTTCTCCATTAGAGCTGCGGTGGCACAGTGGTAAGAGTGCAGTGCTGCAGGCTACTTCTGCTGATTGCGGATGCCAGCAGTTGACAGATTGGGTCTCGCCGGCTCAGGGTTGACTCAGCCTTCCATCCTTCCAAAGTTGGGAAGGTGAGGACCCAGATTGTTGGGGGCAATATGCTGACTCCGTAAACCACTTAGAGAGGGCTGTAAAGTGTTGTGAAGTGATATATATGTAAGTCTAAGTGCTTAGTGTTATTGCTATTAATCTCACACTTTAAAAACTATAAATGAATAGCATTAAAATCCTTTCCACTTATAGAGTTTGTTCAACTGCTGGAGAATTATGCTGTAGAAAGCCACATTTTCTGTTTGCTAAGGAGAAAACAGGAACAACAACAGATGGAGCATAGAGAATTCATATGCTGGCAAGAACAGATGCTGACATTTTGTCCGTTCCATAAAACAGAGTGATTTCAAACTCAGCATCTTGTATAAGAAAACCCAAACTTTAGACAAACCCTTACGGTACATATAACAATTATACCAGTACTAGTTTCAAAAGCCGTGGTAGTGCAGTGGTTAGGGTGCAGTACTACAGGCTACTTCTGCTGGCTGCTGATTGCCAGTAGTTTGGCAGTTCAAGTCCCACCTGCTCAAGGTTGACTCAGCCTTTCATCCTTCTGAGGTTGGTAAAATGAGGACCCAGATTATTGAGGGCAATATGCTGACTCTGTAAACCACTTAGAGAGGGCTGTAAAAGCACTGTGAAGTGGTATATAAGTGCTATTGCTAATATCTGTCTAATTCTGCAGCCTCATTCACTTCAAGCCCACAACAGGAAAAGTGCAATAGTCCTTTCCCTGAAAGCACTGCTTATTTCATAGGAATCTAGATTATTTATCAAATTTTTGTAACTACCCACTTTACCATAAGTGACTCTGGTCAGTGTCCAACAATGAGATAAAAACTACAATATAAAAAACAAACACATGTATAAAATGTAAAAGTCTATATTGAAAAAAAATACAAATGGTCCACTTGCTCAATTAAAAGCTTTATTTTTAAGTCAATTATATCAAATTTCTACAGATAGAAAGAACATGTTATTCCAGATAAACTTTGTTAATCTGAGTCATCTGTTTTCTGTTTCATATGTTTTTGGCAGAGACATTTTGATCAATGGTATGGATTTTATTATCTTATCACACTTCCTACTGCAAATTAAGAAACATAATGAAATACAACAGCTCTGTCTTGCAAGGAGAGGAAACCTAATTTTTTCAACAGCTTA
>CM019151.1:152667038-152679886 GCA_009733165.1 Naja naja | reverse complement strand
TTTTCTTCTGTCCAATTGTGTTTGATTTCAAAGAAAGTGTTTTTGCCATTGTCCCTTCCTAGACTAAAGAAAACTCACAGCCTCCCAGTTTCTAGCCTAATGCCTTAAACCACCACATCAAACTGATTATTGTTGTTATGTATGCAGAGTTTGAATTGATTGGTTGTTCTTGCAAAGTGTTTGAAATCATTGGTTGAAAAGTGGGGCTTGGTGGCTCAGGGTTGTTAAATGCCTGCACTTAAGATCCAGCTGTCTACAATTACTGTGAGGGCTCAATCCCACCAGGCTCAAGGTTGACTCAGCCTCCATCCTCTCAGGGTAGGTAAATTGAGGACCCCAAGATTGTTGGGGGCTAAGCTGACTTTGTAAAAATGCCGCTTAGTAATAAGCAGGCATATTAATGAATGAAGGCTATTGCTGAGCACATTGGGTTGTATCCCAAAAATTGTGTTTCCTGAGTCTTCGGAGAAGGCATATAAATGTAATTAAAAATGGGAAAACCTGCACTCTGATTGGCTGTCAGCCGAGGCAGCCGGCATATATAATACTCGCTAAGCCAAATGGGTCCGTTCTGAGCTGAAGTCACAATAAAACTTAAGAGCTGAAGCACTCCGTGTCTGCCTCTCTATGCAAACTTAACACTGGCGATGAGGGTGGGATTCCCTGAAGAGAAGGCGAACGGGAACAGAAGCGAGCGAGATGGTGCGCTGAACACCCCCAGCCCGCTTCGATCCGACGGCAGAAGACTGGGAGTCGTATGCAGATCGCTTCCAAATGTATCTGGAGGAAATGATCTGGCCGCCATTTCGAGCAGCGAAGAGGGCGGTCTTTCTCACTGTGGTCCGGCGGTTTTCAGAGAGGCACTAGCGGAGCAGCAGACGGAAGGTAATGGCATGGCCTGATCTGGAAAGGCTGTTAAGAGCCCATTACGCACAGTATCGCCTCATTAAGAGACACAAATTTTATCGTCGTGATCAGGGGAAAATGAAAGCATAAATGACTTCGTGGCAAGTTTAAGAGACATTGGGGTGCGCGAATTCAACAGTTTAGAGGAGGCCACCGACTTTGTGTTGGGCCTTAAAGACAAGGTATTACAGAGCAAGTTATTAATGAAACCTAAGATCACGCTGAAAGAAGCCATAGAAGAAGCATCTTCAGCAGAAGCCACCAAATCCTCAGCAGCAGCCATGAGGAAGATGAACAGGGCCATGAGCCATTCTGATAGGGAAAAGACCACCACAAATCATTGTGATGAACTAGATTCTGAGTCAGATTGCAGTGAGGTGGAGGAAGGAATTTACAGACTCAGAATGGAGCGGAAAAGAAAAGACCTGGGAAGAAAGAGGCAAGACTTCTACTGCAGAGGTTGTGGGGGAAGCCACCCCCACACTGAATGCAAGTTTCTAGACACCATTTGCCTCCGTTGTGAAAAAAAGAGGGCACCTAGCAAGAGTCTGCAAATCATCCAGAACTCCACCAAACAGAAGGAAGTTTGCTGCAAACAAAGACAAAGAATTCAAGCCAAACAACCTCAGTGAGAAAATGGGGTGCAGCACAGAAGCAAATGGGAAGAATGAAACTCATCAGACAGTAACTATTGGTCATTCATCTTCTTTAAATAACAGAAAAGTGCATGTCAAGGTACTTATTGAAGGAAGGCCTTGCCAAATGGAAGTGGACTCAGGCTCATACCTATCTATGGTGTCATGGGACACTATTCAAAGACTGTTACCAGATATTCAGAAGACTCACTTCAAGAAGCAGGCATTGACTCTTAAAGACTACCAAGGGAACAAGATTCCAGTAGTTGGAACAAGAGAATTCAACGTGAAGTTCAAAGGCCACACCAAACGCCTACCCCTGACCATCGTTGACAAGGATCGCCCAAGTTTGCTGGGACTTGAATGGTTCAACCCGCTGGGCATCGAGGTGACTGGCATCAATCACGTGAGCAACACTGAGTGGGAAGAGGCCTTGAAGTCTGAGTTTCCAGAGGTCTTCAGCGATGGATTAGGCAAGTACTTGGGGACCCCTATCACTTTCAATCTAGATCCCAAGGTACAACCAATCCGCTTAAAACCCAGAAGGGTTCCATTTGCCTTAAAGGAAAAAATTGATGCACAATTAGATAAACTAATAGCTCAAGGGGTTTTAGAGCCCACTGACCACTCCAGGTGGGAGACACCCATAGTCACACCAGTCAAGGCTGATGGGTCTGTAAGAATCTGCGGAGATTACAAGGGGACATTGAACCATGCTACACAACAGAGCATATATCCAGTTCCAGTGGTGCTTTCAAATGCAAAAGGTTACAATTTGGAGTAGTGTGCACCAGGCATTTTCCAAAGCCTTATGGAAAGGATGTTACAAGGGTTGCCTGGGGTGGTGCCTTATTTTGATGACATTTTAATCTCTGCTGAAAATGACACTCAGTTACACGAGAACTCAGAGAAGTCCTAACCAGATTCAAAAAAGCGGGGTTAAAAGTCAAAGAAGACAAATGCACACTTAGAACTGACAAAGTAGAATTCTTGGGTTACATGATTGATAAACATGGCATCCACCCCACAGAAGCCAAAGTCCAGGCAATCAAAGAAGCCCCAGGCCAAAATGCAAAACAGACTTGCAAGCATTTCTGGGACTCATTAACTTCTATCATATGTTTCTACCTCAGAAAGCAACCACTGCAGAACCCCTACATAGATTACTGGACAAAAATCTGCATGGGTCTGGGGCAGAAAAGAACAAGCTGCATTTAACAATATTAAGAAACAAATCACTTCTGATTGTGTACTGATACAGTTCTCTGAGAATTTGCCTGTTGTACTAACTTGTGATGCATCCCCTTTGGAGTGTGGGGGTGTTGAGCCACATGCTTCCCAGTGGAAGGGAAGCCCCTATTGCATTTTACTCTGCACTTTGACTAAAGCAGAGAGAAACTACAGCCAACTGGACAAGGAAGCTTTGGCAATCGTGGCAGCTGTCAAGAAATTTCATGAGTACATATGGGAGAAGATTCACCATTGTCACAGATCACAAACCTCTTTTAGGCATTGTGGCAGGGGACAAACCAACACCAACAATCCTGTCACCAAGAATGCTGAGATGGACTGAATTTCTTGCTGCTTATTCATACAAACTCATCCACAGGCCTGGAAAGACATTGGGCACACAGATGCTTTGAGTCACTGCCCACTTCCTACACACACTGAGGACCCTGCTCCTGAGACTTACACCTTTTTTCTAGAAACTGTTGCCAAGCTTCCAGTCCGTGCTGCTGAAATTGCCAGAGAGACTGCCAAAGACACTGTATTGGCTCCTGTTATAGGCTGGATTAAGAAAGGTTGGCCACTTCAAGATCTGCCTCAAGGTTCCCAACCTTATAAGTCCAGACAAACTGAGTTATCTGTATCAAGATGTATTTTGTGGGGTAACAGGGTGGTTATTCCTGCAAAACTACAGAAAGAGGTCTTGGAAATGTTGCATGAGGGTCATCCGGGAATTGTCAGAATGAAGGGATTGGCCAGGAGTTATGTATGGTGGCCAGGTATTGACAAAATGGTTGAAAACTGGGTTGCTTCCTGTCCCAACTGTCAGGAAGTCAGGCCTGCCCCACCTCTTGCCCCCAAACAGGAATGGGAATGTCCTAGGGGCCCATGGTTCAGGATTCACATTGATTTTGCTGGCCATACCAGAGGGCACACTTTCCTTATTATAGTAGATGCATACTCCAAATGGTTAGAGGTTATCCTATGGCATCCACCACTGCTGAAGCTGTCATCAAACAGCTTAAGAAACTTTTTAACTCATGGGTTGCCTGATGTGCTTGTTTCTGATAATGGTCCTCAATTTACATTCAACCTTTTTGAATCATATTTAGCACAGCAGGGTATCAGACATGCCCTTACAGCCCCTGGGCATCCTTTGACTAACGGCCAGGCTGAATGCATGGTACGCTTTACCAAGGAGAAACTCCAACAATTTGGTCCAGGGGACATCACTGAGAAAGTTGAAAACTACTCAGTATCCAGCACATCACTCCCAGCCCATCCACTAATCTAACTCCTGCTGAGCTTTTGATGGGCAGGAAACTAAGGTCCACTCTGGATCGCCTCCATCCCACTTACGCACCCAATGCTCCCTTAGATTCCACCAGCAAGACTCATACATTCAATGTGGGTGATTCTGTTTATGCTAAAAACCCTGTAGGTGAACCACTATGGATTCCTGCTGAGGTAACCCAGATCACAGGCCCCAGGTCTTACAGGGTTCAAACTGAAAATGGTCTTTGTGGAGTAGGCACATAGATCAGTTAAGGTCCAGACTGCCTCTGGAACATCGCCTTTGCTCCTCTCTGGATTCCATACCCACTCCTTTTTCTAGGGGAAGGGGACATAATGGAGGTAATCAGCAAGTAAGAACCAACCCCATGTGTAACGAGCTAACACACAGGAACCATCCCAAAACCTGTCACAGTGCCAACAACCATTTTTCAAATGGAAGATTGCACATCACTACCAGACTTGGGTGCTGACCTTGGGTTGGAGTTGGACTGGGAGGAGAGACCAGGTTGCAGTAACCAAACAGGTTCTACCCTGACTAGTAGTCCAAGCATGGAGATGTTGACAGATACATTTCCTTTATCACAATGTGAGACTCCTAAAAACCTGAACCACGTAGGTCTCTACGCATAAAGAGCCCCATCTATTTAAAAGTACATTAGATAGATGGGGTTTGAGTATGGACTAAACCTAGTGGGGAGGGGTGTTATGTATGCAGAGTTTGAATTGATTGGTTGTTCTTGTAAAGTGTTTGAAATCATTGGTTAAAAAGTGCAGGAAAACCCTGCACTCTGATTGGCTGTCAGCCAAGGCAGCCGGCTATATATATAGCTGCCTCGGCTAAGCCAAATCGGGTCCGTTCTGAGCTGAAGTCACAATAAAACTTAAGAGCTGAAGCACTCCGTGTCTGCCTCTCTATGAAAACTTAACAATTATAATAAATTTTAAAATGTCTTTTAGCCTGATTTAGTCATACTGTATGAATAATTAAAATAATCATAAAGATTGGGAAATTAATAGAAAATAATGAGTCAATAATGTGGTGAGTGTTGTTATCCTGTGCTGTACAAGAGAAGAACATGTGAGAACAGAAGATAATGAATCCTCTTGGCCAGACCAGTCAATGAAATCATTGGTAGCCTGCTTGTTGCATATCATCCATCAATCTCCTTTCTTCCTCATCGCAGCACTGCTATAGCAACAATAGCTTCCCTTTTGCTCCATACGTGGAGAATAAGATTTGCTCAGTTCAGTCAACTTATCTTTCCCCCTCTTTTCTCCCAGCCTGGGGAGAGACTAAAACACTGATTAAGCAATTCCATTAAAACAATAATTTTATTAAAACTGTGTTTTATTTATGCTGAATTGTGATGTATTCACCTTCTCCATTAGAGTTGCGGTGGCACAGTGGTAAGAGTGCAGTGCTGCAGGCTACTTCTGCTGATCGCCTGCCAGCAGTTCGGCAGATTGGGTCTCGCCGGCTCAGGGTTGACTCAGCCTTCCATCCTTCCAAAGTTGGGAAGGTGAGGACCCAGATTGTTGGGGGCAATATGCTGACTCCGTAAACCACTTAGAGAGGGCTGTAAAGTGTTGTGAAGTGATATATATGTAAGTCTAAGTGCTTAGTGTTATTGCTATTAATCTCACACTTTAAAAACTATAAATGAATAGCATTAAAATCCTTTCCACCTATAGAGTTTGTTCAACTGCTGGAGAATTATGCTGTAGAAAGCCACATTTTCTGTTTGCTAAGGAGAAAACAGGAACAACAACAGATGGAGCATAGAGAATTCATATGCTGGCAAGAACAGATGCTGACATTTTGTCCGTTCCATAAAACAGAGTGATTTCAAACTCAGCATCTTGTATAAGAAAACCCAAACTTTAGACAAACCCTTACGGTACATATAACAATTATACCAGTACTAGTTTCAAAAGCCGTGGTGGTGCAGTGGTTAGAGTGCAGTACTACAGGCTACTTCTGCTGGCTGCTGATTGCCAGTAGTTTGGCAGTTCAAGTCCCACCTGCTCAAGGTTGACTCAGCCTTTCATCCTTCTGAGGTTGGTAAAATGAGGACCCAGATTATTGAGGGCAATATGCTGACTCTGTAAACCACTTAGAGAGGGCTGTAAAAGCACTGTGAAGTGGTATATAAGTGCTATTGCTAATATCTGTCTAATTCTGCAGCCTCATTCACTTCAAGCCCACAACAGGAAAAGTGCAATAGTCCTTTCCCTGAAAGCACTGCTTATTTCATAGGAATCTAGATTATTTATCAAATTTTTGTAACTACCCACTTTACCATAAGTGACTCTGGTCAGTGTCCAACAATGAGATAAAAACTACAATATAAAAAACAAACACATGTATAAAATGTAAAAGTCTATATTGAAAAAAAATACAAATGGTCCACTTGCTCAATTAAAAGCTTTATTTTTAAGTCAATTATATCAAATTTCTACAGATAGAAAGAACAGATAAACTTTGTTAATCTGAGTCATCTGTTTTCTGTTTCATATGTTTTTGGCAGAGACATTTTGATCAATGGTATGGATTTTATTATCTTATCACACTTCCTACTGCAAATTAAGAAACATAATGAAATACTCTGTCCATGCAAGGAGAGGAAACCTAATTGTTTTTTCAACAGCTTATTGCTTTTTCTAAAATGTAAATACAGCTCCTATGATAGAGTGTCCTGCTGAATTTCCTTCTACCAAGCTCTTTTAAAAAACAGAAAAAAGTAAGAAGGAATGTAATTTTGTGATGTCTTGTAGTTGTGCTCTTTCTGAAGTTGTTCTGAATTTTCAATCATGCTTCCTTCTGCAATAAGTCTAACATCAGCTCTGAAGTTAATATTACCACATTGGGTTGAGAAGTTCTTGAAAAAAAAACCTCCCAGAAAACTAATTTAGAATATGAATAAGTCAGAGATGCAACAGCGGGGAATTCAAAGGAAGAATATCATGTTTACTTCAAACATTATACTTAGAATTGCTATAGATACTTTTATCGTTGGTACATTATTCCAGTCTTGACTGCTAAAACTAATATTTCTTTTTCAAAAAAATGTTGGAAATGAAATAAGTAGGTTGGATCCTAAATTCATATGTGGTGTTTTTATTGGAAAAGATCTTTGATTCCCTCTTTGAAAGAATGTATAACTACATTTTGGGAATAGACCTCAATATCTAGAATATTTCTTTAAAAATAAATATGACATAGAATTTAATTGTGATTAGAAACAATTTTTGAATTATAATATTATACATGAAATTATGCTATATCCAAAATTTGGGTTTTAGAATTTGTATATTAATTGGATACATAATTTATAGTACTAATTTAATGCATTATTTAATATGTGCATGGATTTTGATTAGAAAGTTGATATGGCTATTCCTTCCCCAGGTGATAGCTGCTAGGATTGTATGTGCCAAACACTGGAAAGAAATAGTTGAAGAATAGATTTTGAAATTGACTGAATTAGCAGAGATGTTAAAATTAACTGCTTGATTAGAGATAATTGATTAGACAGCTTTATAAGAGAGTGGAAACCATTTGTGGACTTCCTATATGTAAATATAATAATGGTAACAGAGGGATTTGAAGATTAGTATAATAATTAGTTCAACCTGTTGACTGTTTTTTCAGTACACACACACACATACACATATGCTTTTATGATAAAATAATTGTCTTATAATGCTATAAGCTTCTAATGATGTTTTAGAATATATTTGTTATATATTTCAGATTTGTAATTTATCCATCCATTTTTTTCCTTTGGTTTCCCTATCTGTACTGCTTATTTCTTATATTCTTTCAGACTATATATTTTGCAACATAAGTGAAATAGAAATGTATGTTTTTATTGATGTTATTATTAACCACGAGAAAAGTAAATAAATGCAATCAAATAATTAGTAAAATAAGTGATGAAAATGTTTTTTCATTATGCCACAATTACAGAATTTATTTATACTCATCCAAAAGATGCCATCTTGTATATGCAACCTTCTATGTATCCCATTGCATCTTCTCTTTTATTATCACAGAAGCAATAAGAGGAAGGGGGAAAGGGAATAACTGCATAGTGTTTTTTTTAATAAATAGCACTAGTTATTTTATAAAATCAGTATCTATTCATAACATTAAATTCACCATTCTTTCATGTTCCATTAAGGACAATAGCTCAAGAGAAAAGCAAAGAGTGGGAATCTCATCATAAATGAATTTTATATAACCTCACTAGCCAGAAATATTAATGAAAGAATTGCCAAGTATTAAACATGAAAGCTTTCAACTTAATTCACAGTGCTGGTACTGGAAAACACTATTAGTCTGTCTCTTAGCTTACAGCCTGTGCCCCATAATTTAAAACTGAAGGTTAACATTCATAGAGCATTTCTTCTTGACATCTAAAAATAGTAGGGGATGGTAGTGAATTTGGTAAATGTTTTAAATGAGAGAAAGTTACTTTTGTTCATCGATATCACAAATAAAAGCAAACACTGCTTGTATAGCCCAAAAGTCCTGTAGGAAAAAAATCAGTAAGTTTGGCCTACCTCAAACTTGGTAAAAGTATGAAACAGCAGCCAGGATTGAATGCTGGCTGGCAAATGTGTGCATTTATGTAATGTATAATTTCCTTCTTTGATTTATTGTTATTTTTATGTTGTATGCCACCAAACTAATTGAATTGGATGATCTTATATATTTTATAATAATTAGATTTTTATCATATATTTTATTTGAGTTATATTACATTATAGACATTCATTTAATGGCCAGGAAAAGAAGGTAAATCATTCAGTTAGCAAACACACAAGAGAAGAATTATATAATGTCTTAGTAGTGTATGGGGGCACAATTCACTCTATGAATTGTATAGCTGATATTTTGGGAAGCATTTCCCCCCCATTTGGGGTTTAGAATAGAAGACTTCAGCGAAATAGAGTTCCCATGTATAGAATATCCCCCAGATTCACTCCTGTTTTCAGCCAATGCAATTCTCACTACCACATATTTATAGGGAGATAATTTGATTTTATAGATAGTGGTTTAAGAAATTGCTATGTTTTAATGAGAAAAAGTGATGGAAACTTTCCCATATATGAAGATGATCCCACAGCCTTACTTTTAAAGGATAAACTCACTTCTATACTTGGGGATATACTTTTTGCTGTTCTGGGTTAATATCATGGTCCAGTTGTTCCACACTGTCAAGAAACATTGACTGTTGTATATTTGATTAAACCAAAAGGCCAGTGATATGAGAAAAGTATGAGTAGAGATAGAAAGGAGGGGACTCCTTTACTCTCCATGTTTCTACTGCTCTCTTCCTAACGGAAGGATTCTTAGGGTTACTTTATCCTTTTCCCCAGTATGAAACGGAAAGCACATGCTTGCTATGATAAAATATTGCTCTCTCATATAAAGTTTATTTGTCCTTTTGGAGCTTAAGCATCTGTCTCATGGAATAGCTTGGGATGTAGTAGCATTAAATGGTCATAAGAAAGTACCCATAACTACCCACTCTGTTGCATTCTGGACCAACTGAAACTTCTGAATGGTTCTTCTAATTTTTTTTTCATACAATAAAAGATTATGCATGTCAGAAATGTAGTAACACCCAGAGTTTCCACAATGAAGATTAATCTTATGGCCAAGAATCTCATTAAATATTTTTAATTCAGGGCTATGTAAATTTAAAAATGATTATTAACTCTGCACAGGAACAGATTGCTATAATGGAAGTTTTTACTCTAAGAGTCTGGTCCCAGGTGAAAGCCTTCAAGCTTTCCCAATATTCTGTGACTAATTTTCTCATACTAAATGCATTCTGATAAATCTAATAACTTTTAAGACAGTAACACATTTTAATGAATGCATTTCATACTGTCAAACCAACATTTCAGAAGACATACTGTTTATACAGTTTAGCCATGTAGTATTCTCCCAACTGAGTTTAAAATATTAAAGCAATAAAAATGGAAATGATACATCAATTTGTAAAAAAAAGATAGACCCAGTTTAGAAAATATCCTGAACTTGATTACTGCAAAAGAATAGAAAATTCTAAATTAATGATAGACATGAAGAGGGTGAAGCACAATTATGGGAAGTTTGGAAATAATTGAGATAATATGCAGTAAAAAAAATTTCCTGATAATACACAGAATTATCAGAATGATGCTAATGTCTGTCTGTCTGTCTGTCTATCTTGCAAAGGCTATAGAAAAAATCTTTTGAGAGACAAGAAAGGGAAAAACAAGAAGAATTTAAAGAGAAATGAATGAATATGAGACATATTTGGAATGGTGATTAGTCAGAATATGATTGTTAATAGTGGGAGTATAATACAAGTAGAGACTGAAGTTCAGACTATTGGTTGCAAGAAAACACATAAGTGTAGAGAATAGTTTAGGTCACAACAAATACTGAAAGAATGAAACAGTGACTCCAAATCGGTGTCCCATTGCACAGATAGTGAAAGATTGCACACTGTAGGAACTTCCGCTCTGATGATATTTTACCTCATGGATTCCTTCTATACTACAGTTTTGACCCTATATAGATAAGAACAGACATATTTTATAGCTGCTGCAGCAGCAGCCTAAACAATTTTACTCTAAAGTTTTGCCATGTAGTATATACTGTGCTGGTAATTACATGAAGAAACCTGAGCACCAGACGGGGAGAATTAAGAGCTGCTTTTTAAGTATATCTGCAATCATTAGTTTTAAATGGATCCATAGTACAAAGTGGCATATTACACTGTAACTGATCCTAAATAAAAGCCTGGGAAAAATTGGCTGTCTGTCAATTGTCTGTCTGTCTATCTTGCAAAGGCAATAAAGAAAATCTTTTGAGAGATAAGAAAGAAAAAGATATGGAGAAGATATAACTCTAATGGAAAAGGATTTCTGTATCTTATTTCCTTTAATGGAAGCCTTTCAGAAATGAAATGTCCTGGTCCTTAAATAGTAAGATTCATTGTATAAATAATATCTGTTAAATATTACTTTGGGATACTGTCAATAATAGGAGAAGACTTGACCATTTAGTCTTATAAAGCGAGTGAGTGAATGAATGAATGAATGAATGAATGAATGAATGAATGAATCCAGGCAAGTCATTTTTCTGTTATAGCATATAAAATATACTGCACTGTCTACCCAGATATTACCATTATGATGTTAGAAGATGTATCATCTCTATTATTAGAAGCTAGTGGAGGCTGGTCATATTGTTTGCCTTCTGCTTAGTAATAATATTTGGAGGGACTGAATGATTTGCTAATTTGAAAATATCCTGCAAAACATACACTTCACAATTCATGCGTCAGCAAGCCCTAGAGAGAAATACCAACTGTCCTTAAGTATAAGCTATTAATATAAAGAATGTGCACCATGCACACATACACACTCATTCAGTCATTCAATCAGTTATTTTGTGTTCAGTCATGTCCAATTCTAGGAGACTGTTTGGACAAAAGCCTGCTGTTTTCTTGGCAAGGTTTTCCGAAGTAGTTTGCTATTGCCTCCTTTATAAGATGGAAGTGAAATTGACTGGCCCAAGGTCGCCCAGCTGGCTTCATGCATAAGGCAGGGTTAGAATTCATGCTACTATCAGGAGAAAGTAGGTAAGTGGCTGAAATATCAGTGATGAAATGTTAATGTTGAAAATCATTTATATGTGGCATTCTATTTACAAAACTTTACTTAGCTACCAGCACTGACTCCCATCATAATTTTTAAAAATGATTTAAAATAGTAATATGTCTTCAGAGATAAAACTTACTGGAGCCAAAATGAAGAATTTCAGAAGACAAAAAAGTAGTTTCCATGAGTTTAATCATATGAATATGCAATTCTCTGGAGCTTTAACCAGTGGTAGCAATTAGCAAGGCCAAATGATATACTATGAGTAAAGAGCATTGACTCCCATTTTAATGCACACATCTTGTCAACCAACCCAGGCTCTAGACTGATGTTCTAATTTTATTATCTGGAGACACAAGAAGGTGAGCTTTAGGCTAAAGGCTGGCCTAGGATGCCAAAACCTAGAGGATCAGTGGTGACCCTCCCTCGAGTCACTCTAAAAATACAAATCTTTGTATTGGTGGAAAGTAATGTCATCAGTCAATATGACCTTGAGAAATCACATGCCCTTGAGGTAGCACTGGGATAATGCCCTTGAGGTGGCATTATTCTTTGTTCATTGACCTGTATAGACACGTCAATGTGAACCTTTATGAAGATTTTTCTCCTACCATGATAAATCTTTTCATCTTCTGTCACTGCCATTTTCACAATATTTTGATTATGTTGAATGTTCTGCTTGTTAGGAAGTTTTCATACAGATTCAGTCTTAACTAGATGTTATGT
This sequence comes from Naja naja, assembly GCA_009733165.1. NCBI lineage: Eukaryota > Metazoa > Chordata > Lepidosauria > Squamata > Elapidae > Naja > Naja naja. The sequence continues at coordinate 152,667,431 of CM019151.1, read as the reverse complement.
TTTCCAAATTAAAGTACCAAGGGATAATTAGAGTTTCTCCATTCCATTTTATAGGCCAATTGATTGTCTTCTCAATTTGAAAATAAAATAGATCATGCTCTTATGCTCCAAGAGAAGGAAGGAAATGGGAAGGAATAACAGACACTATAACTGTATGTGAGACTAACTGTGGGGTGGAAACAATGTTATATAGAAGTATATTAAATGTTATGATTAAAATACTCAAAATACATAAGTACACAATATTAAGCTAACATTTTCAAAATCTTGGTATTTTGCTTAATTAAAATAGTATTTAGTTATTACCAATAATCAGGGGTGGGATTCAACTGGCATTACTACCAGTTCAGTAATTACTGCACAAGCATGTAATACATCATAAGCTGTGCCGCC